>CATQJA010002629.1:150000-365000 GCA_958295435.1 Mesorhabditis spiculigera
ACGAGCTCGACAAAATGCTCACCGAGCTGAATGGAGTTTAATTTGCCTTAAAAACAAAGATTTGAAAGCTTTTTTGTTGCTCAAAAATTTCTCTTTTTCTCTCGCTCTCCCTCGCGCTCTCTCGTCTCTCTCTTCTCTCTCTCGCATTTCCACAAATTCTCTACCTTTCGATGCGCAATATTTAGAAAAGACTATCTTCTTGACAGGGTTACTGTAGCTGAGCCTAGGCAAAGCCTCAAAACCTGAGCTAAGCCTAAGCCAAGCCTAAGCTAAGCATAAGCCTAAGCAAGCGTCAAAGAAGTCTAAGCTAAGCCTAACTTAGCCTAAGCCAAGCGAAGCCCAAGCCTAAGCCAAGCCCAAACTTAAGCCTAAGCCAAGCCTAAGCTACCGTAACCCGAGCTTTTCCAAGAAATTCCGGTAGCAGCCACACTAGTAATCCCCTTTTCTCCGATCCTTCTCCTCCCCTCCTCTATTTCGATTCCGTTCGACTACTTATTCCGCGCGTGTGTGCATTATGCATGTAAATTTGGATACTTTAAGACTATTCCCGTTTAATATACCATTTTATGTGATTTGGCCCTCCCTTCTCTCCTGTGAACTGTGCGAATAAAAACAACATTATTAATTTTAATAAATAATAAGAATTGTGTGAATTGTATAAAACGGCATGGTGTGAAAGGGAATGTGCATTCAAAATAACATAAATAAAATGGTGATTTTTACGGGATAAAAATAAAAAAAGGTTTGAAATTATATAACATTTTATAGAAATTATATTATTATTTCCAGTTATTAAAAACATTCGTAAACGGTCTCTCATGCTAATTTCATCCAAATTTGACAGGAAATTTCGCAAAACTACCAAAATCGATTAAATTTTTGTATTTTTTCGAGGATTTTTAGTTTTGATTTGTCAGATTTAAATCTATTTCCATATCTAAAAACATATAGGTAAATCAAGCCCAAATAAAATTAAAAACGCTATATAAAAGATTTTAAGCTCTTTTTCGACTTCAAAAAATCAGGTGATTAACGCTGAAATAACTAAATAGCTATTATAATTCTTATTAATTGTAAAAATGCATAATTTAGTTTTACAACTTAATACTTAAATATATATTTCATAATCCATACAAACCTATATCTTTCATGTTCTAAATTACTAAAATTAATCGATTTTAGCGCTTAATACAGCGTATATAAAATAATGATATACATCTAAGATTCTAATCCATAATTTTTCAAATTTTTATTGATTTTTGTTTATAGCCATTCACTCTATAAAAAATACTTGTATATATAAAAGAACATTAATTAATTTGGTATCCCAGTCCCATATTTTTAATGTTTAATAATTTTATATACTCTTAGCTCTATATAAAAATAAACGATTGTGTATATATAAAATAATATTAACTAAATATTCTAATCCATTATGTTTAATGTTTATTAATTTGCATATATAACTCAACTCTATATAAAAATTCAACTTTCAATATAATCGCCAATTTTCAGACGAGCTGGTGCACGAGAAGGACAGGTACAAGAACATCTCCGAGGAGCTCGACCAGACCTTCCAGGAGCTGTCCGGCTATTAAACCTCCCCCCTTCCCCCAATTTCCCTGCTATTCCGTGCCCTCCTCTACTGTACCGTATCCACCTTTCAGCAACAGGTCAACACTACTCCCCCGAATTATCTCTCGTGCTCTCTATTTCTCTCGCTCTCTCGCCCCATCATCACTCCAATCTGATGCCCACCAAAAATTCTTACAAAATTTTGGCCTCGCTGCCCCCACCAACCCAAGCAAAGCCCTCTCTTTTTTGTGGAAATAAAAGAGTTGCTATTAGGTGTCAGGAGGTGTATGGTGGAAATGGCATCATATAGAAAGGACAGACGATGATACACATTTTATGCAGACGAATTTGATGTCGTAATCGATTGACCGAGGATGGCAGGCTAGCGGCGATTCTTTAGGAATAGGGAGGCCAGCGGTGATTCTTGAGGAGAAGGTGGGCTAGCAGAGATAACCTAGGAAAAGCAAGCTAACAGAGGTTCCTTTGAAATAGCTATCTTATTCAGACACAACAAATTACTTTATTCCGATCAATTTCCTTGCGTAATCGATTGACAGAGGATGGCAGGCTAGCAGCGATTCTTTAGGAAACGGCAAGCTAGCAGCGTTTCCTAGAGACCTGACGAGCTAGCAGAGATTATTTAGGAAAGGTTGGCTATCCGAGACTCTTTGGGGAAAACTATCTTGCGTGCCCAGATATCAGGCGTTAGGTACGGTAGAAATAAAGCGCTATAAAAAGGGCGCCGTATGACGGATTTTATTGCGTAATCGATTGACAGTGGATAGCAATCTAGCTGAGATCCCTTGGGAATCGGCAGGCTAGCAGCCTTGATCTAAGAAAGCTAGCTAGCCGAGATTCTTTAGGAAAGGCGTGCGAGCATAGATTCTTTAGGTAAGGGGGCCAGCAGGAAAGGGCAGGCTAGACGAGATTCTTGAGGAAAGGGCAGACTAGCAGGGATTCCTGAGGAAATGGCAACTTGCGGAATTTCCTAGAAACCGGGCAGGCACGCCAGAGGTTACGTTGGGACGGTCACGGCCCCTCCCTGAACGTGCGCTTTAAAGGGATAACGACGGCATAAATAATCGGTGACGCGAGGGAAAGAAAATGTCTCTGCGTCTCGCCCCTGGGCGCGCTCTCTGCGTGCCAAAAGACGACCCGGGGTGATCAACCTATGCCGTCGGTATCCCTTTAAGAAAGCAGGCTAGAACAGATTCCTTAGGAACCCACTTTTTCGATTTCGGAATTTTCAAAGGACTCCACACATCCGGTCATGCCATCCAAACAACCTTTCCGATGACGAAAGCCCCGTACATATGATAAGCTTTAATGACCACCACTCGGGTTATATTTTCTGACCCCGGCCTGCACAACGCTACAATACTCACAACACCGCGTCACAACGTGTTTTTCGGCATTAGCAAGTTTGTGAGCCCCCCCTGAATCACCACTTGTAAGAGAACGCGATTTTCGGGAGGGTTCAGGCTGCTATATTTGCTGTTACGCTTCCCTTAAAGGAGCTGGCAAGCCAAATTCTACCGGAATTGGAAGGATTTTGCCTTTCCTCTCTCTTTATTAGATTTGGAAAATCTCTGTTTATTTTTTGATATGCTTTTTTGAAAAATATAGCCCTTTTTGTAGTTGTCACGCTCCCTTTAAAGGGCCCAGGAAGTCAAAATCCATGGTTTTAAAGTGACTACCGTTGACAATTAGGGTGACTAGCAGAGCACGAGCTCATGCTCCCCTTAAGAGATATTAACGATTGAGATAAACCATCTAAAGGAGCATGGAAGTTTGGAAATCCACTTTTCACACTGGAAGCTTGTCTAGTTGTGGCGAAAATACCATTTTCTTTCAATGCCAGCCCTCGAAAAATTAATTAATAATATTATATATAAAATATATAAAAAAATAGGGTGTGTGTTGTGCATTTGCATGCAACTTCCGTCAGGGTGTCCGGAGGATACCAAGAGGGAAAGGCGTAGGCTACGTATGATACGTCAAGGTGCGTAACGTCCCCGAGATGACTGCACGCAATCAGATTTTGCAAATTATGCATTTCGACATTAAGATGAGTTTTGTTGAAAAATCCGGCAGCCTTCTTTGTTAGGAAATAATTAACATACGCCAGAAGTGGCGGAAGCCTATATAAAACGGGAGAGTGTAATTCCTCATTTTTCCCCCCAAGGAATTCGAGAGACTTGCAGAGTGAAGAATCATCAAGTTAGACGGCGCCAGGGTTGAAAAGCCGAAGCGGCTTTTCAACCCTGGAAAAAAAATAGTCTGTGTGTTTGTGTGTGTGAGCCACTTTGCTGCAACTTCCGTCAGGGTGTCCGGAGGATATCTCGATAGGGGATGAATTTTAAGGTATGTATGATACGTCATTAGGTGCGTAATGGCTCTGGGATGACTGCACGCTTATCAGATTTACCAAAATTGCCTATTTTCGACATTAAATTTAGGTTTATGTTAAAAAATCGGGGACCCTCTTTGTTAGGAAAAAATTAGCATGCGCCGGAAGTGACGGCAGCCTATATAATGGGTAGAAGGGGCGATTTGCATTTTTTATCATCGGAAATCGAGAATTATGCAAAGTGAAATAGATCATGAGATCAGACGGGGCCAGGGTTGAAAAGTCGCGAAGCGGCTTTTCAACCCTGGTTAATATTAAAATTAAGATTAAATTAATATTAATATTAAGTATTAAAATCCCAGGCCTTTTAAAATATAAAGGATAGCCTATAGGATCCTTTAAAAATAAAGTAATTTAAAAGGGCAAAAATCCATGGCAAAATTTGCTGCAATCTACCAGAATTTTTTCCGGAATTTTCACCGCAAAAGTTCAAATTTTACTCCCGAAACGGGTCGGGTTGGCCTTTCTTTTTGGACCGAAAAATGGACCCCTAGCTAATTAACGAATTCCATTCCATTCCAAAAGACACCCCACCACTTCCCATTTCCTCCGGGGCCCAGCCCCTCAAAATTGGGCACCCACAGACTTTGGGAATTATTTTTCCAATTTTTTGCCCCCCAGCAGCTTCGGGTCAACTTTTTATTTGGCGCTTTATCGGGTGGATAATTCATAATAGTTGGGCCGGTTTTTTGTTATTGGAGGGAGGTGTAGTGGGTGGGGGATAAGCTGGCGGGTTATGGAGAATTCCATTTTATGTTTTTAGCAGATTTCCGCACAAAGATCACGGGGTGTACGTGCGTAGTTGGTTGCGTAGCGTAGTGTCACCTGGTTGGGGGGAGGGGAGAAAAAGTGCAGGCTGGCAGAGGTAATTTGGGAAATTTGCAGCCAAATCGCGAGAGGCTAGCTAGCAGAGATTCTTTAGGAAGCGGGATTGCAGAGCTTATTTGGAAAGGGCAAGCTAGCCCAGCCTTCTTAGGAAAGGCTGGCTAGCCAAGACTCTTTAGGAAAGGAGACCCAAGCAGAGATTCTTTAGGAAACGGCGGGCTAGCCGAGATTTTTTAGGAAGGGGCTCGGTAGCAGAGGTTCTTTAGGAAAAGAAACTAGCAGCTATTCTTGAGGATGGGCAGACATCCATAGATCGTTTAGGAGCTGGCTAGCAGAGACCATTTGAGAAAAATCCAAATTTTTCTTTTTTAGCCTCATTTTTATGGTATTCCAAAGCGCTACAGTGCGTTACAGTACCCTCGACACCCGAATCTCCATAGTACTCACCCGGAATCGGTTCCAGTTACAAGTTTTGCAATTTTTTAGCCAAATCGGGATTTATCAGCCGGATTTGATGCTATTCCAAAGCACAACGACTACGTCACAGTACTCCACACACCCCAGCGTTCATAGTACTCACCCGGAATCGGCGACTCATTTTCCGGAAGGCTCCGAATTCCGGAATTCGTCACTCCATCTTTCATCATTTTCTGTGTTTGATAGCCTGACATCACCATGAAGTTGAAGGTGTGTGAGTGGGGGGAGGAGATCATCTCGACAATAGGCTTAACCCTCCCGAAAAGCGTCACCCAATTCCCCCTCAAATTCCCATTAAAACCCATCCCCCTCCTCCCCCAAAAATTATTTGTGGCTTTTGGCGGCCCGGAAAAATTCTCGTCTTCTGACTGATAAGAGGGAGCGTCGCGGCCGTATTATTCCAAGCCCCACACAACTTTCAATCACTTCCCAACCTTCACCCTGTCATTCCCTGAAAATTCGCTCGAACCTTCAGAATTTCACAAAGTTTCCAAATTTTTCTAATGTTTTCGAAAGTCTTGGGCCGACGTCCGTTTGAAGGGACGGGCAAATCAATGCTATAAATTTTCCCGCTCCCGCGACACGCAACGCAACTCAATTTTTTATGCAAATTTTTTAATGATGATCTTAACATTTCACCTTTCTAATTTCTTCCACTTGGCATGGATTCTTTAGGAAAGGGCAGGCTGGCAGAGATTCTTTAGGAAAGGGCAGGCTAGCAGATATTCTTTAGGAAACGGCACGCTACCAGAAATTTTTTTAGGAAGCAGTTTAACACTTTTCCAGGCAGGTTGCAGAGATTTTTAGGAAAGGGGGCTTATAGGTATTTTTAGGAAGTGGCGGGGTTCTTTAGGAAAGGCAGGCTGACAGAGACCCTTTGAGAAAGGGTAGGCTAGCAGAGGTTCTTTAGGAAAGGGCAGGCTAGCAGAGTTTCTTTCGGAAACTGCGGAATAGCGGCGATTCTTTAGGGTGGTTTCACCAACACCCATCACCAAATTTTAGAAAATTCCATTGCGTCATCGATTGACCCTACCGTATTCCGATTTCACGCATTTTCGAAACCCCACGTCAGACCCAATTTTTCAATTTTTCCTTATTAGAATTAATTTTTCTTTTCCTTTCTTCGCACGTCAATTAGAGCTTATAAAAAACGGAAAAATTCAGACAGAATGATTCTTGCCCGTTAAAATCCGTTGGAGTCGGCTTTATTTCTTGGGAAATCGGCGTCATTCGACGAAAGGGATCAACAAAAAGGGCTCGCTATGCAAAGCATCCCTCCCTCTCCCCAAGCGGCTCTGCTCACCAAAATAATCAAAAAATTATGGGGGCGCTGTGGGTTCGGGATTTTTTGAGAAGGAGCAGCAGCTCATGCTCATCATGGCTGACAAATTGATCATTTACCCGGGATTCCGCGGGAGTAATTACAGGGTGGGCAAAAAAAAAAGCCCACAGTTTGGGTCGAAATAACTCGCGAACGGTAGAGAATTGAAGGTGCGTTACCATGCCAGAATGCTTAAATATGCTGGGTATGAAGATTTAACACAACTTGATTTTTTCGATTTTTGAGTACGCAACTGTACTATTGACGCTGGTTACGACCGAAAATTGTGCGTTCTTGAACGGGTGGTGGGAAAATTCTGATTTTTGGTCTAAAAATAGTATAATTTTGTAGAAATGTAATGACAAAATTTTAGAATTGTTTGAGGTCAATTTCATTTTTTAAAAGCAAAACAATTTTCGCGATTTGCGTTATTTTTCTTCTTTGAGTGATAACTCGCTTATAACTCACTGCCCATGGCTGTTTTTTTGCCAATAACTTATCCAAATATTAATCTCGGATCCCACACCAGACCCCACCACAATCGATGGTATTTTTGTATTGCGTGCTAAAACGTGCCCCAGCGGGGTACTGTAGGTTTCGTTTCTCCCGCTTTTCTCGGCTCCCCTAGCTTTGACCCGACTGAAATTTTTAGGGTGGTTAGGCAATCGGTTGTGGCACCTTGCTGCCAAATACGAAAGCGTACTATCCACAAACGTTCAGGAAAAAGATCAAAAACTGATTTTCTAGTTCTGCCACAGAATTTTGTAAATTTTTTGGTCAATTGGTCCAAAAACTGCTACTATTGGTTTTACCAAAAGATCCAAGCAATTCTATTTATTTATTTATTCTCACACAAGGTTAACAAAGTCAACGCTTACAGTATGAGGAATCGAGCGTAAATGGGGTGATGGAGGGGAAAGATAAATAAGGGGAAATTAGGATTAATAAGATTCTGAAGAGTGTAAAAGGGGGAATGTAATAGGAGACTAGATTGATGAGAACACGATCACAGTAGATAGGAGACGGGGATAAGTCGGGAAAGATGATTTTTGAAGGCTTTCTTAGACGGACTATCAATGGCAGTTTGGGGAAAAGAACCAGAGAGCAGCTACGCGAGTGGAGAAAAAGCTTTGACACAGAGGTTTTTGGACCAGAATAGGACAATTTTGGTTTTTAGTCCACGAGTTCGAGAAGGGGCAGCAGAAAAGAAAGTATTTTCAGAAATATTAGAAGGAACTTGTGGAGATTAAACAGAAAAAGAAAACCCGGTCAGCCTCCTATTGTTCAATGGTTCGAGATTGAATTGAGTGCATGCCGAACGATAGGAGACGTACGGGACTTGGCACCGGTAGCATACACGTCGAGCGAAGTCTTTCTGAATTGTTTCTAGAGCAATCTGATCTTTTCTGAGCCATGGGGATGAAACTACTGAGGCATATTCGATTATAGGCCTGATATAAGAAGGAAGATATTCTATGGCAAAAACACCACGAAAATCGCAAATTTCGGTTTTCTACCGTAACCCCGGTGGAGCGCGTTTTAGCATGCCATCGCAAAATTCCATAAATTGACGATTTTTCAATTCGAGGACCTTCTAGAGGTGACTGGAAGACAGCTCGTCAAAAATGACTGAGTTTGGGTGGTAAATAAAAAAGTTACGAGGCCAAGTGCGAAACAAGGCCCGAGAGCCGATTTTGGGTTCGGGTAGCCGGGTCAATTTTCGAATTTTTAAAAATAAAAAAGCCACCTAAGTCTTCTGGATACGATTATAGCTTTGATGTTATTATCTACGCCTGTCAAATTCGGGAGCAATCTGATTCAAAATTATGGTGACTTTCAGCAAAAAATGGAAAATCACCCTGTTCTAAAACCGAAGTTTAAAATTCTTCTTTAAATTTTTGCGACGTGAAATTGCTTTAATCTTTGCATAGTTTTATTCAAGTGATGGCACTGACTTATGCTCAAAATACCCTACGACTCCACCTTCCAAAATTTTACGCAAACCCAATCGGTTTATTTCGTTGATGAATTTTCTTGCGCCAACGGCAGGTTAAAAAAATTCATGAATAAGGCTTTAGCATGCGCTATTTAAATGGTATCAGATAAAAATAAAACGATAATTTTCACAGTGCGACTAAATTTTATAAAATGGTGACAAGGTTTGGAAAAAGCACGAGCGAACGTTTTAGGCCCTAAAGACGCCCTTCCAAAGGGGTACGGTGGCTCGAAAGTTTGTAGATGATAGATAAACCCCAGAACTCCATAGCTACGCAAAGAAAACAGCTGAGTCCCCTTTGGCAATTTAGAAATACTTTTCCAAAGTTCGATTTCGCACCCGAAAACCATGACTAGGGTCGTTGAAAACTCGAAAATTCTCGACCCGAAAATTTTTATTAAGGTTTATGTGCTTGTGCATAGCCCATAGGTATTTACAACCACTTATTTTATGTTTCCACCATAAGTTTTTTAATATCAGAAATTTACGAAATTTCTCTATATAAAATTTCATTCCTCTATAACTTTTCAACCAGACCCTCAAAAATTCTTAAATTTCGTGGGTATATAGCTGCCGATATATATTAACCTACTTAATAGAGTTTAAAAGCCAGCCACCACAGGAAACTGAGAAAAATGCAAATGAAGTTTCCCCGAACGCACAGTTTTCGGGTGTCATTTGTATTATTACGTCGCCGAAAACGAAAAACAAGTTGTGTTAAATTTCATACCCAGCATATTTAAATTTGGATGGTAACTACCTTCACCTACCTTCCGAGTTATTTCGACCAAATTGGTTTTTTTTTGCCCACCCTGTATTACGGTAGTTTTGGCTTTTTAGGTCATTTTACTTGTGGCCTCATTTCCGTTAGAGTACTGATTACGGCGCTTCTTGCATTTTTTGTGAATTTTATTTTGTGTCTAATTTACGCTTTCGCCAAAAATTACGCCGGAAATTGGGACCATTGACCTTCGCAATTTGGCTGTTTTGATCGCACGACAATTTCGCAAATTTCCTCTGCTCGAAAAACTCTGATCTGACGCTACAGTACCCCACAAAATTTTCTCCAGTTTTCCACTTTTTAACATTCGTCATGACACAAAACTTTTTAGAATTTCCCCATGATTTGGCTTAAAATTCGGCCTCCTAGCCATTTAGGACACGAAATTTCCGCAAATTTCCCTTGATAGCTTGCCCAATTGTAAAAATACAGTGCCACTCAAAAAAACCCAGTTTCTCTAGGAAATCCAGACCTTCAAAATTCCAACATATTCGCCAAGCCATTTCCCCAAATTCACTCCGCTAGCCTGCCCAAATCCCTGATTTCTGACCGCTACAGTACTCAGAAAAGGGCGCACTTTAACTCCAGGCGAATTTCAGCTGCAAACCGCGGCCAAATCGCAGGTGTTTTTCCCGAGTTCAGCCGCTGAATTCCTGAAAAGTTTGTTTCAGAAAAAGGCCCTAAAGGGGGGCCGTTCTGTCGAGTCGGAGATCTGTGATAGCGAAATACCACTCGGCATTTTTCTGCTTTTTTCCGGTCCACCCACGGCTTCAGCCACAGCGCGTCAAGAGGCCGGCTGCGGAATTTTGCACCGGTTCTGAGGGGGTATTGTGGGGGTAGATGCTTACGTAAAACGTTCTGTATATAGTAGTGGAACGGAAATAGGAATTCCGGCATTCCATTACTTTCCTATCGCCAATTTCGCTAGAGAACCAAGCCTAAGCCTACGCCTAAGCTTAACGTAAGACTAGGCCGAAGCCTAAGCTTAAAAAATACATTACAAAACGTACATCGCCCAAAAAAATATTTCCAAATCCCCGCCCCGGCCGATATATCATTATTATTGCTCCCCATTTTTTGTTTTCGACTTCCTCCTCCCGCCCATTCCTCCATGACAAATTTGACCCATTTTCCCGGTTACCGTAACCCTGCAAATTCTCAAAAAAGCGAAGAATCTATTTTTTCCAGAACTTTGCGTGTAAAACTATGCGTGCCCTGCTGGCCCTGCTCGTGCTCGGAGCCGCCGTTTGGGGTAAGTAGCTTCTTCTTACCGACCCCGATTCCACCTGTGGACAAGTGGTTAGGTTCTGGCTTTGGAATCTCAAGGCGCGGGTTCGATTCCCGTCCGCTTCAAAAATTTTGCTTTTTGGCCCAGATCCTCGTAAGGGGTATCGCAGCGTACTACATTGGTAACTCCCCATTTTTAGCTGCACCAACATACCAAAACCCGCAGGAGGAGCTCTCCGCCCTGCAGTCAAGGATTCAGGATCTTCAGGTATTACTTTCTAACGTTATTAAATTTCATATTTTTCTAGCGTCAATTGAAGGCCCAGGACACGTACGGATACTCTAATCTCAACGTAAGTTGCCGGGTTACGGTATTCTAGCCACGCTTTAGGCATTTGCGCCCCCGGAGAAGCGCATGGTCGCCTGGCAGCCGATGAAGAGGGCCGGAAACGGAGGGGTTGAACGCGAGCCTTGTGAGTTTCAATTTGGAACGTTTAAAGGACCATTGAAGAGTGGATGTTATTGATTTCTAGGATTTCCTAAAGGTCCTCTGCTCGCTTGCCTTGGAAATCCAATGATTCCTTCGTTTTTTGCTAATTCTCCAAATTCCAGCCCCCTAAAACCGCACCCAAAAAACCGGTGGTATTTCAGAGGCTACCAGTGATAAGCCCTCCTTTTAATAACTCTCCACTCCTCCCGAAATTACCGTAACATCCGGGATGAGTCAAATTTTCCGACCCCCCAAAAATGGGATTGACGTCAAGGCGCCGTGCCTTTATTGGGCTATGAAATTTGGGCGAATGAGGCGGAGAGAGAGAGAGAGAGAGAGAGAGAGAGAGAGAGAGAAAAACTGGGCACAAAATCATTGATAACACTGGAATAAGCGGCTTTTCGCGCCGGGACCCATGCCGAAAAATCCGGGGGTCTAAACGGTAAAAATGAGGGTTGAGAAATTTGATTTTCGGCTTGTAGGCTGTAACTCAACGTGAAAAGTCAGAATTAAATAGTAAAAAAGCTAAATGAAAAGGCTAAATTTAACTCTTCCAGTGCTCCGCGCCATCGAGGGCCAGCTGAGCGACATTTTGAGGGCTGGAGAGAAGCTTGGAGTGTCCCCTGATGAGGTACGGTATTTTAGATTGATTTAAATTAGCTGGGAATCGAAAAACTATGTAAAAAATAGCAAGGCCACGAATTCTAGGCCCAAGTTCCGCTCCGATCCTATGGACGGCCGTAAGTTGTAACGTTGTGTTGTGGAGTGGAAAAGTGAAAAATTCATCCAGACCGGGAAAACCCCTACAAATTCAGCAAATGGAAATGGCGCGCCTAAGGTTTTTCTAGGGGAAGCGCTCTACAGATCGCACTGTAGTTTCAGCGCAATCGGCAGAGCGTTAGACTCCCAGTTCAAAGGACGAGGGTTCGATTCCCCCGGCGCTCAAACTTTTGCTTTTGCTCAAAAACTATTTTTTATTCATGCTACTGGCTTATTGCTATTTTTATCGATATTTACCCCAATTTTTGCAGGTTCTGAACGATCTGCGCCAGCGGAACACGATGATCGGCCAATAACAACCCCCCAACCCCTACGGACGCCCCAAAGATGTTGCTGTAAAAATCCCCCGCGTTGCTTCCGCATAAAATTTGTCGGGGTTGACTGCAAACGACGAAAAAACAACGTTAAAGGATCACACTGCAGTCAACCCGGAAAATGCTAACCTTGCGCCCTTCATGTCGTGTTCCTTTGCTGAAAAGAACAAATCCCACGTATGAGCTTTGGCAGATTGAGGCTGTTGCTCAAAGAATAATCAATTCCTTTCCTCTTTTTTATAATTGCACCTATTTTTCCCGAACGTGTACACTTCGAAGTATTATTTTTAAGATTTTTTTACCTTTCTGATTTGCCGATTTTGAAACTTTCCGGATTGGCCGATGTATCAGGCAGTTTTGCGGATAAAGGTGTGCCGAGTGTTTATTTATCCATTTAAGGTTTTAAAAGCAAATTAAAGTAAAATCACACAATTTTATAGTCTTTTAGTGCTTCTCCTCGGTATCGCGCTTCACGCGGACGTAGATGTCTAAAAAAATCGCTTAAAATTGCATTTTTTTTCGTGGAAAAGGTCAGGGTTCGACTCCCGGTTGCGATAAACTTTTATTGGGTGCACAAAACTGTGTAAAATCCATTTTTGAAACTTTTGATCCTACAAAAAACCCTACCCGTTTTTGGCGGAGCCTCTCGTTGCTCGCGCCTCGGTTCCTCGGCCTAAAAATCGAATTTTCTGATATTTTTTTTAAAAAAAAAATTTTTTTTTTTTAAAAAAAAAATTTTAAAAAAAAAAAAAAAAAAAAAATTTTTAAAAAAAAAAAAAAAAAAAATTTTAAAAAAAAAAAAAAAAAAAATTTTTTTTTTTTTTTTAAAAATTTATTTTTTTTTTTTTAAAAAATAAAAATAAAAAAAAAAAAAAAAAAAAAAAAAAAAAAAAAAAAAAAAAAAAAAAAAAAAAAAAAAAAATTTAAAAAAAAAAAAAAAAAAAAAAAAAAAAAAAAAAAAAAAAAAAAAAATAAATAAATATTTAAAAAAAATTAAAAAAAAAAATTTTTAAAAAAAAA
The DNA here is from genome assembly GCA_958295435.1 of Mesorhabditis spiculigera. Taxonomy (NCBI): domain Eukaryota; kingdom Metazoa; phylum Nematoda; class Chromadorea; order Rhabditida; family Rhabditidae; genus Mesorhabditis; species Mesorhabditis spiculigera. The sequence goes on from CATQJA010002629.1 coordinate 163,217, forward strand.
AAATTTTAAAAAAAAAAATAAAAAAAAAATAAAAAAAAAAAAAAAATTTAAAAAATTTTTTTTATTTTTTTAATTTTAAAAAAAAAAAAAAAAAAAAAAATAAAAAAATATAAAAAAAAAAAAAAAAAAAAAAAAAAAAAAAAAAAAAAAAAAATTTAAAAAATATTTATAAAAAATTTTTTTAAAAAATTTTTAAAAAAAAATTATAAAAAATTTAAAAATTAAAAAAAAAAAAAAAAAAAAAAAATAAAAAAAAAAAATATTTTAAAAAAATTTTTAATAAATAATTTTTTTTTAAATTTATTTTTTTAAATTTTTATTTAATTAAATTATTTTTTAAAAATTTTTTTTTTTTTTTTTTAAAATTATAAAAAATTAAAAAAATTATAAAAATATTTAAAAAAAAAAAAAATATAAAAAAAATAAAATTTTTAAATTTTTAAAAAATTTTTAAAAATTTAAAAAAAAATTTAAAAAAAAAAATATAAAAAAAAAAAATTAAAAAAATTAATTAATTTTTTTTTTTAAATTAAAATTATTTTTTTATTTTTATATCAAAAAAAATTTTTTTTTTTTTTTTTTTACTATTTTTGTGCGTTAAAATAAGTTTCTAAACTCTAAGCTCACTTTCAAATAAAACACCACTATAAAACAAAAAACTAAATCATATAACACCTCAAACGAATCGAATTCTTCCGCCTCGCCGTCGCGCTTGCCCCGGATTGGCTCATTTTCATCCTCATTTTCTTCCGAATTCACGGCTACAATGCACGCCGAATCAACTTTCTAGAACGGTGCGGTGCGAGAAATAAAAAAAATTGGGTTTTCACGGCAAAATTAAAAAACTGGATATTTGGTGTCGTACCCGATCCGCCGGGCCCTCTTCTCGCCCCGGCTCGCCTTCAATTACCTAAAATGTGAGGTTGAATTTTGGATTTTTAGAATTATTGTAGACGCGAATTGACTAAAAGGTCAAATTTTTACATATATTTTAGAGGTTTAGAACTATAACTTTTCTGATAAAAAATCGGCGTTCGGAAAATAAGCATCAAAAAAAAACATTCTTTGAACAGACTTAAAAAGAAGAAAAAGCAAGTATTAAAATACCTCCGGCTGCACGGGTTGCTCCAGTGGCCCTGGCCCTTCTGCTAGAAATTCAATGGCTTACAAAAACAACTTAAATACCTTGAATAGCCTGAACTTGTACACGCGGTGCTTCACCCATCTTTCGCGACTCGATGATTTCACGCTTTTCGCGAGGCTGAATTTGTAGTTTGTCGTTTATGGTTTATAGTTTGTAGGTTTAGCTGTTTCACAACAATTAAGTTAAAAAATTACCTTTTCCGGGTTTTCCTTATCGTCTTCCGCCTTTAGCGGGGCGCTACGGTTCGGGCGTTGGCCACGGGGTAGGGACTTGGACCAGCGCTAGAAAATTAAAGGTTTTAGAAGTTAAGATTTTGATCTAACTATCTATAAAAACTGTTGTTTTACTATTTCTACGCTTAATAGCTTTAGAAATCTTGATCTAAAAATACAAAGTACGGCAAATTTTCGAACTTTTTAGATGGAATCTCCCCTTAAAAGATTTTACTAAAAACGCTACGCGATATTACGTTAATACACGGCTCGTGCAGCCGCTTACACAAAAACGCACTTTGGGGGGCGGCGGCTGCTCTCCCCGAGCGGGGATAGAAGTGGGCAATAAAATTCTGCCCCGGGTGATGCCCCGCGCATAACCCGCCCGTTCGGGGTTCCTCTAACGGGTACTGCGCCAAAACCGGGCCCAAAATTTTCAATGAAAACCCGGTTGCTATTTTGCAAAATGTGAAGTATCACAAAACCTCTGGCGAGCGCAGAAGCCAATGCAAACGAGCAAGTTATGCTTGGAGAAATTCGGACCATCCGCCTGGGAGCCCCTCCCCAGACGTGGTGTTTTGCCGGAAAGCGGCCCAAAAACAGCTCGCGCCAGTTCAATTCCCGGCCCCCTCTCAGAAGGCTAATTTTTGCAATGGCGGCCCGGGTCGAATTTTTTACTAAATAGTCGAGATGTATTACCACTTGGGGCCTTTCACTTTAGTAGACTTTTAGGACAGTATATTACCAGGCTTGCGCCTCTTTGACAGAAAAAAAATTGCCGTTTGAACGGTCGTCTTCTGAACCGAAACATGATAATTCAGTAATTCTCGATTCACGCTCTCTTTTGATCCATTTCGCTCGAAAATGACCTTATAAATCCCGATTATTTCGAAGCTCCATATTATCGTTTTGAAAAATGGCTTTAGCTTTCCAAAAGCTTTGATATTTGAGCCAAAATAGTACATTTGTACTTCGCGTAACTCATTAGCAACTTATTGACGGTATCTTATACCAAGAGGACGAAAAGCTCGTTGTAAAACCACTGTTTCGGAAATTTGTGAAACTTTACAACTTGAATAGCTCCTTATTCCTCGAGAACGCCCTGTGCAACAGTCACCGTTCGATAGAGAATTAATTTTTCTGCTATCGATAAACTCGTCAAGCTCCCAAACTTTCGAAATCTTGACCAAAAAACAAAGTTATGGCAGAAATTTTCAAACTTTTTTATCGAATATGGGCGCCCCTCAAAGGGACCGGTGAATTTTATTAAAACGCTACTAAAATCGCGCTTTATGACGTTAATAGGCACAATTATAAAAAAAATCGGCTCCTCCCCCTGATAACCCCCCTCGATAATGCGAAAGCTCCGCGGGACGACGAAGACTCACCTTAACCCTGACTTTTGCCGCCTGAACATCACGAATTTGATCCTCCAACGAAGCCGCTTCAATCAGAGCCAAAAGGCAAATCAGCCCAACCACAGCTACCTTCATTTTTGTCGACTGATGGCTTCTCGCCTAGTTTCTAGCTTTCGTTTCCCTCTCGAAAATTCTGTCGCAACCGTCTCCAAGAAACGGCGAGACGCTGTAGTTGAAACCAACGGGGGATCCCCCTAAAATGGCTAACGAATTCTGCACTTTTTTGTTTCTCTTTGTCTGTCCAATTTTCCGAAACAATCCAGTGTTCAGCGCCAAAAATTCGCAAAAATTTATCTATATTTTTTCAACACGCAATAAAAATCACAGCAATTGTGGATACCCGAATCGAGGCAGGGAAGAAGAAGAAGACAGAATTGTATAAACCTAGAAACCGGCCGGTTGGCTTTCTTCGCCTTTCCTGAAAAAAATGGGTTGATTCGATGATATATAAATGATTTAGGATGATATTTGTGACTTAAAAACTCACCTAAAATCAGAATTCGCATAAATCTGGCCGTCGGGCCCTTTTTCGACGGCTGTCACCACGGTCAGGTTGGCCACTTTGACCATTTTGTGACCGCGGGCTTCTAGCGCCTTGACGTACGCCTAAATTCAATTAGTTATTTAATTTGAAGTTAACTACAATATCTGAGCCTAAGCCAAGTCTAAGCGTAAGCAAAGCCTAAGCCTAAACCAAAGCTGAGCCAACCTTTGGAAAATTGGCCTCATATTGCGTCGTATTTGGGTAGAGCTGATTGTGTAGCCTTGGCGCGTCGACGGCTTCTTTCACATTGGCGTCTAACCAGAGAGCATGCAGGGCAACACCTAGAAAAAACTTAAAACTAAAAAATTCTCTGTAACCTGCAACTCCTGTGATAATCGTCGATCCCCCAGCTGCGCCCACGCCCATCACACGCTGAAAAATGCAATTCCTAGCAACTGAAAACTCTCTAAGAAGTAATTCTGCTTTTTTCGATTATAAAGTTTGTAGTACAAATTACGATAAACAAAAAATAGGCCCACATGTAGCTGATTATTGTCGTAAATGACGATTGGTGCCTGGCTGCTCATCGGCCGTTTACCGGGGCGAATGTAATTTGCCTGGGGATGGCGGGAAGCCGAAGGCGTTCGGGTGGCCTGAATCACGTTATACTAAATCGGCTAGGGCCCAAATTAAAGCCAGCAAACAGCTATTTAAAACAAACAAATTCTACGTAGATGATACGTATTGGACGAACCTGGAGTACTAAAATCGTCCATCTCATCATTCCAGAGGATCCCTGAAGATTCTGACGCCACCACGGCGCCCATACTAAAAATAAGTGTATCGAAATTGTTTTATTTCCATTTTAAAAAACCGTAGAAAAATCATAGTTTTTCATGTTTTCAAAACCGAATTTTTGTTTGAAAAGCTTTCGTTTATAGTTCCGGGAATTTCGGTATAGTTTCTAGACTATTTTCATTACCCTAAAACACTCACAACAAATTAATGGTCGACGTCACGGACACGACATTCCCCTGTCTATCCATCACACTAATATGCGTCGTTCCGTGATCCTGCGGTGGAGCCGTGAAATTGCCGCCATAGTACGCATCCGGATGCGTCCTATCCCCAATTCGTTCCCTAAAAAACAGATTTTCTAAAATATTTTAATTAGCTCACCGCGCCCAGTTTCCCCATTCGTTTTGCGTCAATTTCCGAGCCGCCTGCATCGCATCTCCGTTAAAGTCCATATCGCCCAGGTAGGAGCGCTCGGCGTACGCGAATTTTGACGCCTAAATGTGACATTGTGTAAGGATTTCCGGCATACCTCGATAAAACGATGATACAGCAGGGAAATGTCCGCAAAGGAGTGCATTCTATTCTCATAGCCATCCATGACATTCAGGATTCCCATCGCGACTGCGCTGCTCGAAGGCGGCGGCGGGCCGCAGACTGAGCGCCCATTTGAAAGTCTGAAATCAGGAGTGAAAAAAAGTTAAAACATGGAAACCTCATTGAAATGACTTCGCCATCTTTGCGAATGATTGATTTGTACTCGCGGAAATCCTCACGCGTTAGAAGACCGCCTTAAAGATGAACGTGGAAAAAGGTTCTGATTCATTATCGGAGGGGGGAGGAATCAGCGGATAAGTAGATTAGATTAGTACATCCAAAATTATTAAATTTGAAAAACGCGAGTTTCATCTAAAACGTATAAAAAACGGTCAAAAGTGTCCATTTTTAATCTTTAAACGGCTTTTATAATTTTTTTTGGTTATAGCAAACCACCAAGCGCTAGTAAAAGCGTTAATTACAGTTGCGAATTTGTCCCCCCGCCCCCCGATAAGGAACCAGCCCCAAAAAAAGTAACAGCTAATCTTACCGTTTCGTTGAAACTCGTTGACCATCTTTTGGGTCATCTCGCTATCGTAGAAAGCTTTGACGGGATCTGCTGCATTGGCCAGAGTACGCATTGTCTCCAGGAGAGCCGTTCTAAAAAATATATCTATTTCGCGCGGAATTTAGCTTTTGTTTTACCTCGTTTTAATTTGCTCTCCTTTTCGATACACATTTCCGGTGGCCGGGTTGATAAAAGGGCGCATCGTCGGCTCGCGGTCGATCAGATTCGCCATTCCCCACAACGCGCCGGCGAGTGCGGACGAAGTGGGATAACCTAAATTTATTTCATTCATTAAAGTCGAAAAATCTCAACAACAAAAAACTAGAAAAACCTACCCTCATTCAACAAGTTGATCGTCGGCTCAACCAGACTTTTCCAGGTTACCTAAAAATACGGTTTTTCTTCGAGAAAATAACACCTACATTTCCGCTTCCGTACTGTTTGAACGCCGTCCACATTCCGTGTAATTCCCCGGGAACAGCGACTGCTCTCCAACCTAAAAATATGTTTTTAAACTCTTCAGAACCTTCCAAAAACTACCATATCGACTCTCAATCCATTTATCCACGTACATCTTCTCCTCGGCGGCCTTTGGCGCAACCTCGCGCGCGTCAATGGCATGGCATTTCCCCTCGGCACTAAATTACACAAAGTTTATTTATAACCTTTCCATACTTACGCATTGTATATTGTCATAAAATGGCCTCCACCCAGCCCGCTAGAATGCGAATCCATGATGCCGACACAGAAAAGGGCTGCCACGGCCGCGTCCACCGCATTTCCGCCAGCTAGCATCGCATTTCTGGAAGATTTGGCATTATTTTTATAGCATTAGATGCGTTACCTTCCAATTTCCGAGCAATACTCGTTGTCAGCTGCGACGGCGGCTGATGAATACTTTCCGAGGGCCGACATTGAGGGACGAGGCCATCGGGGCAGGCGGCCATGATCCTGAACAGCTTCTAATTATTCTTACCTTGCTAGGTGGGCCGCTTTCCATCAAAACTATGTTTACTATTGTAAATATTGTTATTTTATAGTGATTAGCATGTATAATTGTTAGTACAGATTTTGGTACTGGACGGTCTAGCGGTGGGCAAAAGGTATCTAGCCTGCTACCTAGCCTATATTTCTAGCATTTAAAAGTGTATTTTTGTATCAATTTATATTCGGTTTGCTTGATAAAAAATTATACAACATTTTTCGAAATCTTAAAAACAAGACCGAACCCTTTAAATTCTGGCATTTCATGGAATTTTTCGCAACTTTTCAAAATTTTTGTTAGTTTTTTTATGAATTTTCTATACCTAAATGCCGCGTTAAAAGCTACATAAGTGGCCTAAATTTCATTATTACCCCCCTCCCCGCTAACAGTCCAGTACCCCATTTTTTAAGGAATTCTAAGTATTAGTATTCGATGACATATAAAGCAGCCAACACCAAGCTCACCCACCAATCTCACCAAATTGAAATACAGGGCTGCAAAAGCGACGGTGGAGATGAATAGCAGAATAATCGTAACTATCAATGCCGTCCCCATCACAAAATATTTCCTGAAAACCTTCACCACTTCCTATCCTCTTACCAAACCTGGCCGTCTTCTGCTCTTCTTCACCATCTAGCAGCGGTTCATCCTCATCAAAAGGCCCCTCATCCGGCGGTAGATGATATTCAGAGTTGCGTCTATTTTTCGGGTAAATTTTTGGGTTTCGGGGAAAGCGAATGGGCAAAATTAATATCGGCCCGCCGTCTGCCCGCATGGATATCCCCGTGTGTTTTTTTGGTTGATCGCCCAATATTTGGTGCGTTCCAGTGAAATAAACACCTACTCGACGTCCATCGCTCACTCGGCAAGCCCTTTCGTGGAGGTAAGTCGACAAAAACGGGCCGGCAACCCGGGGAATCAATCTGGTTCCCCAGCGCCTTATCGCAATTTCCAAAGGTCTAACGGGGGCAACAGAACCAGCAGATCGCGCCAAATTCCCTAAAACCTCCAGCTTGAAGCCATTGGTCATGCTAAAATTGCCCACGAAGCATGGCCACAGACCTAAAAGAATTTCTTGCCCTGCTCTTTCTCCCAACCAACCTTAATTTATCTATCTCAAAAATACTGTACAATTCCAAAAATCTAACAAAAAATCTTCATCATTGTCCCATAGTAAGTGAAAGGAATGTGGCAACAAACTGGCGAAGTAATCACAGGCAAAAATCGAATCCTAACCTAGCTGGGAGACTATAATTTTTCGATCATAATTTGCGGGCAATCGATCGGACAGAGGAGGTCGAGGCGGCTTTGGATGAGGCGCAGCTCGCACATGGCATTCGGGTTCTTCTCGACTTGTTCTAAAACATTAGGTGAATGCGAGGTCATAAAAACGAACGTTTTGCGTGCTCGCTAGTCCGCTTGATCAGGGCCTGCATCGAAGACAGCACCCGGCGCAATGACTAGAAAGGGAAAGATTTTTTGGGAAAGATTAACGGGTTCTTTCGCATTGTCGGGTGGGATTATTTTCTTAGACAGATTGTTTCAAATATGAATGGTGGAAGTGTTTCTAAATATTTTTTACTGTTCCTAATGTCAAAAATATCTATTTTCGAACCAAATTTCGAGTTTTCCAAAATTTTTTAGATATTTTTCTAGTTGTAATAGATCAAAAAAATTGCAGCCAACAAAAATACTTCCTATTAAGCTGCTAGACATTTTTAAACTGTGACAAAAAAGTTCGGTGCCTCACCACCGATAATGCGAAAGAGCCGTTTATAAACAAGCAGTTATCAAATTACCTTTTCCAAATCGCCCATGGAATCCTCAAGGTTGACGAGCAGCAATGCGGCAAAGACGTCGCCCGTACCGACGAACTGACCGTGCAGCCGGGGGAAGGTTACACGATAGCGATCCAATTCGCCTTCTAAAATGAAAAATTACGTAAATTTTCTTCTCAATAAATACCTTCCGCCCTTGAGGCGTAGCAGCGAAGGTGCGTCTGTGTTCCCTCAACCCCACTTGTCACCACCACCGTTTTCACTCCTAAAAGCCACTAAAAGATAAAACCAAGACAAATACAAAACCTTTGGCATGAAGCGAATCGATACCCTGTAGACATGCCGCCTCGGTCGTCACCTCCAGGCCAGTAAGTTCACTGAAAATTGGATCAGATAACTCCTCAAATATTTACCCCAATTCAAAGGCATTCGGGCAGACGACGTCAGCAAGTGGGATGAGCACATCTCTGTACACGGGCAGCAATTCCTTCGGGGTGTAGTATCTGCCATTATCGCCCAACACCGGGTCGCAAACTAAAATAGAAATAAAAAAAAATTACATCAATCACCGTAGAACACATCCGGATTCTTGCTCTTCAGATCTTTTACAATGTCGGTGATCTTCTCCAAAAACTTGACATTGCCGCAGTAGCCTGAATTACAAAATAAAGGCAAGATTTAGAAGAGAAACCCGTTAATATGTGCGTGTAATTGTTGATGCGATTCGTCGACAATCCCTCGTAAAGTTTTGCCAAATCCACGTCGTCCAGCTTTTGCCCAAGCACCGTTGAATACCCTAAAAAATGGCTTTCAACGACTCAAAAGGCCAATTGTGCGCCAATCAACAAAGTAGTAGTGTTTTTTATTTTTTAGGTTAGATTCGCAAGAATAGCCAACAGAGGGGTAAATCAAGGAAAAACCACTCCAAACGTTCCAGAAGCTCGACAGGGGGAAAGAAACAGTGCGTACGCGACAACAAAGAGGGTGCAAAAGTTACTTGTTGGGGTCAAGTACTCCACAGTACCGGCATGGTTCGAGAATTGCACAGAGTTAATAAAGTCGACGTCAAAGCCGTGGAGCTGAAATGGAACGATAGGGTGTGCTGGGGGGCGAAAAGGCAAAAGGCAAAAGGCAAATTCCAGACGTTGAAATAGGCTCGTTTTTTTAAAAAAGGTGGTAATTTACGGCAATTAGGAAATTTCGCACGGCTCGCACGCTCCCATTTCCTAACTGCCGTGATCCTCAAAACTAAGAAAATACCTGCAGCGGAAGCACGGAACATTTGTTGCCAGCATATCCATGGACGACGTGCGACTGAATTGAGAGCACCCTCGATTCGCGCTCTCTTGCAAGCGCCGTCGTCGCATCCATGGCTAAAAATCAAAATTGAACCCGGAACCAGTTCAGTTATCGGAAAACACGCAAGGAGCAAGGCATAAGCAGCGCATGGGCTGTGCGAACGGCTATAGCAGCAAATATTGGGGGCCCCTTAGACGCGTGTGGCGTGAGTGGCTCTTATGGGCAAATGCCGGGGGCTTATGCGGGTGGCGCGTTCACGTGTCGAGGAGATTATGTTTATGCCACAACGGCTGCGTCGACCCCATCTGGGTGAGGAACTGAAAGGGGGGCCGATGATAATCGCCAGCGGGGATGTGCCCGGAAATCACGTAGCTGTCTCGATGATCCTAATCGATTAGAATATTGGCAAACCCGGCTGAAAGGTGTTGCTCATCCCCATAAAGCGGCGGCAAAGTCCGAGCGGCGATTTGGGGCAAAGGGCCTTGAACAACATCACGATCTCGGCAATGGGTGGGACTAAAGGAGATTTCCGGAAGAAACTAGATACTTACTGCGTTTTCAAGAGTAAAAAGGCGGCTAGTTCGTCGATAATTTTGGAAAAAATTTATTTTTATGCCTAAAATTAATTCCGCTTAACTACTATAAGAGCAATATCCGTCATAGTTGTAGAATGGAATTACAAATTATTTTCTGGGAAAAGTCTCTTTTTTACAAATTGTAGTCGGATTTCCCCCGACATTATTCACTTCCCTTCTTTCTTGCTACCTTTCAATAAAATGTAAACTCTCTAGAAAGATGATTCTATCGAGCCCCTTGCGCGCTGCCAGTTTTAAATGGACATAATGATAAATCGTCGCTAAATTAATAACTTTTATTACCCTTTTACATGGTGCCATCGGGAGCAGATTTGCGGTCCCGGGCTCGCCGCCCGTGCAATACTACGGTCGCGTAGCGGTGTGGCCGTGCGGCGCGGTGTGAGCGGCAAGAACGGCCGATCCGTCTCATGATCGCTTTATCAGCTAGTTAACCTGGCCCGGTTGACCCCCAAGCGCGTGTAATTCATCATCGTCAGCAAAGGAAAATACATGAATAGCCTGGCAAAAGCGAGCAGCGAAACGGGGTTTGGGGATGATCGTCCCTTGGGTGTAAAAAAATGAACCTGCAGTCTGACCTTGCTTTTCCTCGTTTCTGGATTTTTATTTGAAAAACTTTTTCAAAAATTCTTTTTCAGCGTGGCGTGGAGCCGTCAGAATGGGCGGACGCCAATCCACGGTGGGCGGCGAGGATCGACCAAGGTACTGATTTTGGCTGAATTACTTGTAATTTGATCCGATGAAATCTTAGGTTTTACGTAATAAAATATTTTAGGTCAAATTCCGTCGGCACCTCGTCCGCCCTCGCCGGTGAACGTCCTGCTCCTCGTGGACCTAGCCGCTCGGTGATCTCAACTGCAGATATTTTTCAGGTTCTATTTTCAATTGGTGCAGTTTACCCTGCTTTTCAGACGCTACGTGCAAGCCGGGTGATCTCTTCCGATGATTCTGACGAGGAACAGGCCGGGCCCTCGAGGGCACACCTTCCACCGTCTGGGCCTCGTCAGGGCGCCGTTAGGTTAGCTCTTCAATTTTGATCGAGCAATTTCTTTTCAGGCACCACAGCCATCACGGCAGCACCTCCACCTCAAATTCGCGCACGCGCAACCAGCGTGTCCATGTTCTCCGTCGTCCCATGGGCCTTTTCATGCTAGGTATCATATTAATCGTCGGCTTCCAAATATTTATTTCAGAAGACGTCACTTGCCCGGTGTGCCAGAAGCGAATCCCCTCCGATGAAGTCGACGTTCATCTCGTCATGTGCTTCACCCGTCCGAAAATCACTTATAACGGTAATAACACTTCCGTTGCCAGAATACATTCTTTTCAGATGACGTGCTCACCGAGGACAAGGGCGAATGTACCATCTGCCTTGACGAGATGCTGCAGGGAGAAACGATTGCCCGCCTGCCATGCCTCTGCATTTATCACAAGACGTAGGCATTTTTTGAAAACATTCTATTCCTATTTATTAGGTGCATTGACGACTGGTTCAAGCGTAAGAATTGCTGCCCGGAGCATCCTGGAGATGATTGAGTGACGATTTTAATAATGGGGATTCCCCGCCCTTCTTATATGTAACTGCTCTCTTTCTCACCCATTTGCACTACTCGGTAATCATTTAATGACATTTCCTTGCACGAATTCTTCTTTCTCTGGGTCCTCCTCCTACGGTCACGTATTCCCTCGTCATATGCCGAGCCATGTAATTTTTGTGCATCACGGCCTACTCCTTGCCTCTCGCATGTAAATAACGCTGGATCTTCGTCCGAGCACTCAGTATGTACATTGGTTCAAGCTCCCTCAACCCGACTGTGATCATTCGTCGTTTATTATCGCTCTTCGATTTCGACCCACTTAGGACCAATCTGGCCACAGTATTCGAAAACAAACTTATTCACCCCCAGCTCAAGGATTGGATCGTAAATGGGATTACTTTCACCTTCACCCCTTTCACAGATCGTTTTTCTAGTCAGATTCCCCGTGATCATTCATACTTCATATACCGATAAATGTTTTTATTCATCGTCTTCCGTAAATCGCACCCAATCTCCGAATTCGTCAGCGCCCTGAAAGATCGAAGTTCCGCCGCCGATACAAATTCAACAAACCTTTCTGCAGGAAAATTGTGTGGATGATGCCTGCGCGCCCCAATTCGTTACACCTCCTTTTAACCTAAATCCAGTCAAGATTAAGGAAAGATCAAACGTTTTTGCGGGCCACTCGATGATTTGCAGGGCTTCATAAAGACGGGGTAGTCCATATTTTTCACAGTTTTCCTCGGCTTCTTCAATCATCTCCTGGAAAAGAAACATAAGAACGAGAAATAACATACCTCCGTCGGATCCAACACAATAGTTTCAATACAATGTTGATTTATAATGCCGGTAATTTGTTGGAAAACTGGAGATATCGTCGTTGCAGCGTCCATAACAAGGTACTGCAAAAAAAACGTAACTGAAACCCCGCCAACTAACGATTTGTTCAGCATCGTAGAAACAGTTCGCGTTAATCAATTCTTGAATATGCGCAACAGAGTCGTTTTCCCCGAACCTAAAAACATATACGCGTTGCCGGTTCCCGACCGACCTTATTACGAGGGCGCCGATAAATGGCGATTGATTAGTCGCCCCAAACCAATCACGTAAAGCGGCTCCATCCGAAAACTGCAGGATACCGACTTCACATTTGAAGTACTTATTGTCAAAAGCGAGCCGGTCTCGACTGCTTGAAGCCGTTGCACAACTCTCCAAACCATCAATGATCTAACAAGAATTTCTATGAGAAAAGGACCCCTACAGATGTCCCGCTTTCAACCACAACAACGACCTGTGATGGCGTCCCTTCAGCTTGCATTCTAAACGGAATACCAATGACTCCGTATATCCGAGCTATGTCTGTGGATAATGACTTCTCTGTAGCTTTGAGAGGCATTTCAATAAGTAACAATTTATTGAAAACAAGTAACAAAAAAAAATTAATAGAGGCGCTGGGGTGGTCCCATGGTAGACTTGACGGTCAGGGATCGCACGTTCTGCCAGTTCTTCTTGAGGAGCGAAACGAGGAAGTTGACGGACAGAGAGATGTTGCTGACGAGCTCTTCGGGGCTCATCTCGACGTGTCCGACAGCGACGGAGAGGCAGAGAACCTAAAACAGAAAGAATAAAGACGATTGCAAAATGCTTACCTTCTTCATCTGGAACTTGATGGTGGCCTTGACTTCCTCAACCTTGGCGGTCAACGAGTCTCCGTGGGAAACGACCGAGGGGAATTTGCCGGCCTTGTTCAAGCCGGGTCCGAGGATACGGGGGATCTGCTTGATGAGCGACTCCGAGGCGAGGAAAGCGCTGTATCCCTTGGCGAGCTTCTTGATGAGCTTCTTGTTCTTGTTCAGCTTCTTCAGATCATCGGCGTTCATGCACGGGATTCCGGCGGCGTTGGCCTCATCGCAATGCTGCTGGTCTCCGAGCACGCAGATCTTGGTCTGGGGGCGGGGAACGTACTTCAGCCTAAAAGAAAACTATGATCCCCCGAAACGACGACTCCCCAGCCCACAAAATAAAGCTTACGCGTTTTTTGTTTAGGCATATAGCCTCCCCAAGATTTACAGACCCTGGGTGAGAGTCCCTGCCAAATAAATGGCATACCAGTAATACTGGTCGAAGCTACCTGATGGAACCGGAGAAACGCTTGTCCTTTTGGGGGTCGTAGTTCTTGAGGCCGATCTGGAGCTCGATCGTCTCGCGGAACTTCCTCTTCTTCTCTTGCGAGGCCTTGAGGACCTCGGTGACGGTTTCTAGGAGAGCTTCACGGCTGACCTTACTCATCTTTACCCTGAAAATAAAAAATTAGTTGAACAGCAAGGCCAAAGCAAAAAAATGGAAATAAAATCGAAAATTTGAAAGATTTCGGCTCTGCGAAAAATAAAATGAGGTGGGGGAAAATTCAGTGGCCCGGTGAAATGCTCGTGGTCCCGCCGCGACACGAACCGTAACGCCGTCTGGACTCTAACTTAGTAGTGTGGCGGACGCGTCGCGTATGCCAACTCGAGAAATCCTGACCTCAAATCTCGACCTAATTTGATTAGTGCTGCAGAAAAGTCGACTGTTTTGTGTATTTGAACATGGAAAATAATGTCTAAGATTGATCCCTGCAAAATCCTCTTCTTTTTGATGGCTGGATCTTCTATTCCCCCGTGTTTTTACGCTAAATTCATGCTAAATTTTATTTCTTTAGAAGATGGCACCCGTCGACAAGAAGGAGATGAACGAGAAGATCGCCAAGGTAAAGGAGGTCGTGCGTGGCATCGGCCAGAACGAGATCGTGATGGCCCTTCACTCGTTCGATCTGGACGTCGAGAAAACCATCCAAGCTTTGTGCGAAAGTGTGTTGAATTTTGAAATTTTTTTTACGCATTGATTCTAAAACTACGAATTTTCTAAAGTTAATATTTTAGATCGGACCGCTGTGCTTGACGAATGGGAATCCTCGGCCGCCACCAAGAAGCAGAAGAATCGCGCCCAAAAGAAGAAGGTGGCCGCGGACACCGCCTCCACCACCACCGAGACTCCTTCCGTTTCCTGTAACTCTTGTTATAATTATCAATTCATCGCCGTTTAGCTAAAACGGAGACTGTCCTGCCGTCCGTCGCCATGAAATCTCAACCAAAGAAGCAGCCAGCCCAATCCAACGGCTACCACGCCCCACCCGCAGCAAATAAAGAAAACGGCGGCGATGCTGAGTGGCTGAAAACTCACGACAAGGTTATTATCTACGCATTGGCAAGTAATATTAATCGTTCAGGAATCTTCCCAAATCCTGGCCGCATTCACACAAGAATGCAAGCGGGGCAATAAGGAGATCCGGTCGACCTTTGACGCCATCCGGCAAGCCCTTGCCAACCGTGAGAAGATTCTTTTGGACGCACTCCAACGCAGCCAACAAGATGCTGAGAAGCTGATCCAGGATAACAAGAGCACCTCAAAGGTATTTTTTGCCTCTTGTCCTTCGAACTTTCGAAAATTGCTTTGTAAGCCTTTACATTGTAGCTTCTTTATTACCGCAGCTTTTTGCAGTCCCTGCTGAGCCGTGTTGGAGCCGTACGTGGTGACGCCGGTGTTGCTGGCGATCTAAAAGCCTTTGCCAACGCTCGCCGAGCCGAACAACAGCTTGCGAGCGCTTCTGCTTTCACGTACGACATGTCCCAGCTTTTCGATGCGCTGAACAAGTTTGGCAGCGGTACGGATTGTTGTAACTTTTTAGAGTTTTATTTTAGTTCCCGAGGTTACACGCACCGGGACGCAGTTCTCCTCATTCGCGGCAGCTTCGCCGTCGCCGATCCGTCACGCAGCCTCTCATTCCAGCATCATCAGCTCTGACCACGATTCCGGCGTCGGTGGACACATCTCGCCCGTTTCTATTGGTAATTCTAAATCATAGCGGATTGATCCTGGTTTTAGATGAAAAGAAGCAGGCCGTCGTTGCCAAGCCGCTCTCCCAGATCAATGCTGGAGGGCTACAGGTCTCTTCTGATGGTCTAACCCCGGAACAGCTGGAGAACCTCCAGAAAATCATGCAGGTTTGTGTTCGGATTAAATTCAAACTTATTTGATTCAGGCTCAACTCGCCGCCTCCGGTATCGACGCGTCTGTCGTGGCCGGCGGTGCCTCCAATGGTCTCATTGCTGCTCGCCCTCGCAATAAGAATAATAACAACAACAAAGATAAGCGACAGGGTCCAGGCCAGAACGGCAAGCCAGGTTACTAGCTTTATGTTTTGCTCACTGTTTGCAATTCCAGCTAACGGCATGAAGAAGAATGAGAAAGCTCCCCAAATCTCTATCCTTGGTTAATGTAAGCCGATTGTTCGCGGAACGCTCCGTGTCTGTTTTCTCTCAAAACGGGAAGCCGTCCAGATGCCTTATTGTTGTGCTCGTTACGTATGTTCTTTACCTTTATGGTCGATGGCGTAACTTCTGAATTTTTGCACCTTTCTTGTAGATCCCTCTCTCTCTATGTCGCACTTAAATGTACCATTTCCACTTTTGATGAAAAAAACTAGGTTATATGAATACATACCTTTGCTCGATCGTGAGATAGTCCATTGGTGCACACGTATCCAGATGTATGTGATTAGGCCTTTGACGAAATTTCTAGTACATTGCAATACGGTAATACGAATGGCCTTTAGTTCCAAAACCCTCCCAAATTGTGATTTGACCTTGCTCTATTCGCGAAGTGTCTTCGATCGTGTTTCCCGCTGTGTATTTTCCCCAATCGTAATTTATTGAGATACGCCTTTCACCACCACCGCCCTCTTCTGGGGATCATTTGGGTGATTAATAAATTTTGGACGGTTTTTATGGACCTTCCAGGTTTACACGGCAGCTGGGGAAACAACTTTATTTAAGATGCGCATCTAGCAAGTAATATTCTTTATTGCGAAGCGAAGGCACATTGTCGAATCACATACGCTGTTTTGGGGTTGATACATGAAAAAGGGACTAGTTTTCTGGAATATGGAGGGCAGTGGGCATCTAACAGTCTACCTCTGCAACCGGATAATCCCCAATTTGATACGCAACGGGGTTTGGGTGATAGCCTTGGAATTGATCTGTATACAAATTTAAATTCGTGATTTGTTCATCCGTGCACATTTCTTGAGCATGGGGGAGGGATTTGGGGAGATGGCAGTCTGCATGTTCTTCGCCGACCAAGAACGGCTCTCCTTCCTAATAACCCGACATTTTGATATACTCCTTGCTAAAAATCTTACCTGGACAGGCGCCTCAGCCATCTGCTCGGGGAGCGGGTACATCACAGGTTGAATCTAAAAAAAAAGTTTGATACTCAGCCTGAATCCGTTAGCCTTACATTATTTGGATCAACAACGAATTCCGGATTTGAGAATGTCCAGCATTGTTGTGGGTCGAGCCCGGTGGGGAGCATGACAGGCTGCATAGCTGGAACTCATACTTCAGGAGATCGTATTAATAATTTACCAATCAACGTCGGGTCCGACCAATTTTGATAAACATTCGGATAGCCGCCAGCTGCCCCTCCTAAATCTTGGGGATCTTTTAGAAATGGCCTCCTCTTGCTCACCATAGTACATGGGATCGTAAACGGGCCACATGGGTTGTTGGAAATATCCATAGCCTAAATATAAACTAGTTTTAGCGTCATTTTGTTGAAATGGTAAAGCGTATACTTTTGCTTTTGCTCACCTGCCGGATTTTCTTCCTGATTCACATCGGCGGGCTGGTTGAGGGCAAAGCCGGGCTGCTCATTTTCGTTAGATGACGTTGAATCGTCTAAATAAGTGCGTGATTTAAATTTAAAGCTTGATACCCACCGAGCCCAGTGTTGGCCGCTTGGCCCTGGAAGGTGATCGAGTCGGCGATCGGCGGGATTAGGGTAGTGGTGCTCGGGTATTCGAACTGCCCCGACTGTAATGTTCGTACTTTAATATGTTTTGGTTTTTAATTGGTCTCAGCTATTTGGTAAGGCAAATAAAATAAGGGTTCTTATGCATTAATGAGGGGGCGAACTTTTTTGTATGAGTCTATAAATGTCTAGAAACTTCATAGGAAGTGTTTTAATAGTCCTTTCAGGAAAATATAACTATATTTCAACTAGAAAAACTATCTAAAAAACGTTGAAAAGTCGACAATTTGGTCAAAAATTTCGTTGAAAAATCTATATTTTGGGCATTTTTAAATAAAATGTTGTGGAGTTTTTCCGTTTAGGAATGCTAAAAACTATTTAAAAACAGTTCCACTATCTCTATTTGAATCCTAAGAAAAAGAGTACCCCCCCCCCCCGATAGTGCGAAAGAACCTACTTTTCTCCATCACCTTCCCATTAGCCCCAAGCCAGCCCCAAAAACATAATACCCCCCACATTTGCACTGTTTATATTTTTACGAGCCAGCAGCGCGCCCAGATCCGATTTCAGCGTATCGATTCAGATTTGACGCCCCCAAAAACATCGCCCACGCGCATCGCGCGAAATTGTAAATTGTAAAAATGTTAAAGCGAAAAAGCGTACCTGCTCGTTGAAGGGATATCTCTTGCGGGCCTTGTACCCCTTTGAACGCCGCCGGAAATTCCCCTCCTCCAGCATAAACTCGCACGTCGGTGCGATACGCCACTTATGGCCCTGGAAGTTGCGTTGTGTTTTTTTTGGGGGGGGGAGGGTACTCTATGAAGTTAAATTGGATAGCGCGTTGCCTACCTTCCGACCGCGATCTCCAGCTTCTTTCGGCAATTTCTCGAAACAATCGTTCAGGGATAAATTGTGGCGAATCGAGTTGCGCCATCCGACGTAGTCGCCGCGGAAGAAATCGTAGTTTTCCTAGAGATATAAGAATTACGTGCTTCGGAAAAGGTACCTGTAGATAGGAATATATCTCGGCCAGGGTCGCCTGATTTTCCGGGCTATTTGAAATGGCCATCGCGATCAAGGAGATGTAGCTGAAATCATCGAATTAGGGGGACGGAATTCAATTATTCAAAAGCCGTGTCCTCTTCGAGTTTTGTTTTTGCAAAATGTAGATTCTTTAGCATTATCGGGGGCCACAACTTTTTTAGGAGCGGATTTTTCAATTCTGAATCCCGGAAGTGTTTTCTAAGCTGTTTTTTCCTATTCCTAAACGTAGAAACTTTACGAATTTGTATTGAAAAATACCAAAAATATCGATTTTTCGGTCAAAAACTGCCGTTTTTTATTAATTTTTCGCATTTTGAAAGTTTTTAGATGGCTTTTCTAGTTGGAATAGAGTTATTTCTTACTTAAACACTTTACGAAATACTTCCTATTAAGTTACAGGCATTTCTGGACTCAGAACAAAAGGCACAAACCTGAACGGCGGCTTTTCCTGCCGCTTGCCACGTCCGTTGGTGTGATGGCGACGGTGATGGGGTCGAGATGGTGGCATCGGCTAAAAAAACCGAATTAACTCGTAGAAGAGCTCATACCTCGTCCTCATCCTTGGGCGATTCCGGGTGATGGTGGTGGATAAAGTTGAAATCACTGCAACGATGCAATGAATACCCTATTTGCGTTATGACGTGAAAACACCAAAACCCCGACAGCCAAAATCCCGAAAATCAAATTCCGGAGAGGCACAAATCCCAAGGTGGGAAATAGCTGTTTGAAAAAAATGGCACTTAAGCTAGCGCAAAGATATGTCGGTATTATGGATGTCGGCATCTTCGCTGTCGGTATTATCGCTGGAATTCCAAAAACGCTAGAATTTCTCTAGGTACGCGTAAATACGTAGTCACGGTTTCAAGATGTCGCTAAAACGGAAAAACCCAAAATCCGGACAGCCACAATCCCGGCGTGCAAAAAAGCTGTTTAAAAGGCGTGTTACTCAAACTAGAGCCGAAAATTTGTCGGGATTTTGGCCGTCGGCATTTCGGGTGTCGGGATTATCGATGGAATTCCAATCAAACACTAGAATTTCTCTAGAAGCGTCAGGTTGTTTCGTGTGACTGCTGGCGGCACCCCCTTACCCGCTTTGTAAACGACACGAAGAGGGCGGAGAGCCCTCCTGGATGTGTAAATATTTATTTATTTATTTATTAGCAGCAAAAATGTATACATACCTCAGATCGGCCATTGCTAGAAACAGAGACAGAGAGAAGGAGAGCCACTCCTTTCCAAACGACTGCCAACTATTAGGGGGGGTCAATGGATGGTTGGCTGGCTGGGGATGGCCTCGGGCGGCCACCACCAGCCGGGGAAATGGAGGCGGGCAGCATCCACACACATGGCAAGGGATACGGTAGGGGGGATTATCGCCGAAGCGGGGCAGAGCGGGGAGGAGGAGCACCACATTTGAGCCGTCAGTAGATTAGCGAGCAGGAGGAAGAGTCTGTGGGCCATCAAGTTGTCGGGGGCTAAATGCCAAATGGGTGCTTTTGCGTTATCGGGGGGACCAATTTTACTTAGTCAAAAGGTGTGGTTTTGCACACTGTTTTTACTACAGGGTGCGTCAAAAAAAAAAAGCCAAGTTTGCACCGAAATAACTCGCTCATATTAGAGAATCGAAGGTACGTTACCATGCCAGAATGCTTAAATATGCTGGGTATGAAGATTTAACACAAGTTGATTTTTTCGATTTTTGGCGACGTATCAATACAAATGACACCCGAAAAATGTGCGCTCCGGAAAAATGTGCGTTCCGTTTTCCGGGCTGTCTGGTGGTGCAAAAATTCTAGTTTCTGCAAGGTTAGCAGCTGTATGTAGTAGTTGACAGCTGACGAAGTTTCAGAATTTTTGAAGGTGTGGTTCAGTTTTTAGGAACGCGAGAACTTTTACATCGAGCCGCTGCGAGAATAACTGATTAGAAAAAATGGTAAGGTAAAAAAGGAAAAAGAACTGGTTACGCAACACCTAAGTGACTTATGCTAGCTTGAGAAAATATTAAAAATATTTTTGGAAAAATTAAATTTCTGACTTTTTCCATGACCCCCTATTCATGGATTTTTTGAGGTCTCAAAATCGGACTTTCGAATAATCTTTTAAAAGTTTCGAACGGAATCCGGTGTTTTTTATTGTTACGCCCAAGAAGCTGCCAAGTTTCGTTATCAGCTATAAAATATTGGGCTAGGAAAGCCGACTAAATGGTAGTTATATCGGGCCATCAAAATCGACGAATCGTGTTGGTTTGCGAAACGAACTTTATTTGTATTGAGTTTAATAGACCACCCAACATTTGAAGCATATTTTTAAAAAAAGCTACGTTGTGGGCGCAACTACTGGAAATTGTTTCACAATTTTCGGCCCAGTGGTTTGCAAGCAGGAATTTGTCGAAAACTGGAAATATGGCAAGTTTAAGGCTGTGTAAAACGAAGTTCCGTGCTCGCAACCTCGAAATTTTTTTCAAAATTAAGCTAGTAGAGTTAAACAAGACTCACCTATTAATATATTTTTTTTTAGTCAGTATCTTTTCAAAAAGTTATTTGAAATTCGTTTTTGAAGCACACTGATTTCCGGCTTTCGACTATTTTGACCATCATTATTGAGCGAAATGTTTTAGGATTTTATTATTATGCATCATTTCATAGAAGCTTCACTTTGATGCATAAGTTTTCATGATTTCCGCTATTCGAGAAAAAACTGTTTTTGGGGGCGGATGAAAAGTCGGGCTCTGCGCCTGATTTCAGTGTCTCGGTCGTATCTCGGGAAATTGCCATCAGAAATGGCTAATTTTTTGCACGTACACTCGTGAGCACCCAGGCATTCAGTTGGATTTAAAAATAATTTAATTTATGGTAATTCGTGCTGCATGCTAAAATGCGCTCCGCCAGGGTTACGGTGGTTCAGAATTTAGCGTTTTTCAAGTCATTTCACCAGGGAATCGTTTTGTTTCTCTTCGTATAGCGCGTAAGTTCTATTTTTGGACCGATATTCTATGCTGTATGTATTCTATATCTGCCAGACGGGAAGTTTCACATTTTTTATGAAGGTTGGGAAATAGACTAATATTCGTTTCCTAGGGAGTTGATAACTTATGATGGTCAATTTGTACAGCTCATGTTTGCAATTTTGCTTTCACATTTAACGCTAAATGTTTCTTTTTTTGATGACCCTTCGGGTTCGCCATTGGGTGCCCATTGGGAGATACAATCTTTTGTTTTTCTGTTTCCAAAGGGCCCCCTTCCCCCTCCGCCGGAATGGGGTGTCATTCCGGGTCGGGTCAACATTAAGGGCCACGTCTTTTTGCAGACGTGCCATCAGTTTTAAAACAGCCCTTCCATACAGATTGCTTCAGAAATTACGATAGAATTTTTTGCTTTGTTTGCGGACGCAATTGATCATGTGACGGATTTAGGATGTCAGATGCCCCGCAAAGCCAGACCGTCAAGCAACTGGTGGAACTGTTTAGTTCCCCAAATTACCAAGTGAGCAGGGTCAGCCCTCTGAGCCCCATCACCGTACGCAGGACTGGTGGAGTTAGCAAGGTTCCGGCAACTCCCCTACGCTTAGAGGTAAAATATGTTATAGCCTATTTCCTTATGAAACTATCATTACATAATATATTTTAGGAAAGCGGACCAGAGATTCCACCGAAGCCGAAGACGCCAGAGATTCGGCCTTCACAGCCTTCCACCTCAGTCAAATCGGCATCAGCAGAAAGGCAGGTGCGTCAAATTTAGTCCGAAGGTCATATAGTATCAATCATATTAAGTTTGGGGTCAGTGCTGTTGGGACCGAAGATTTTGATTACGGTCATTCTGAGGAACCTCAAGAGGTAGGAATTAAGCAAACCACATGAAATTATCTTGCTTTTAAAACAGGTTTCTTTAAGGTCAGGAACCGTTGCTTGGAGAGCCATGATCCATTCTGGTTTCGAAAAGAACGGGAGCGCTATTCTCCGCCCGTGGATTCGGAGTGAGCCTTGTATTCATAAATTCCGAATCTATTTGGAAAAGCTTTAGAGAAGCGCAATTTGCGGAACGGCGCAGAGTCGCAGACGAATGGAGTCGGCGGTGTGATGATTTTTTTCGAGAGCGTGCCAAGTAAGAAAAGTTGCCGGTTATACATAGAGGATTAGACGCAAAGAAGAGAAATTGCGCACCGAGGAACTACGTCGAGCGGAGAATGACCGCGCGATGGAGGAGTTCCTGAAGAGGCACCCTGAGGAAGAACAGGTCCTTTGGAAGGACCAGATGCGATTCGCTGCGACTAACTATAAGCCATCGGGAACCAGCACCCCGGAAGAACTAAGCAAAAACGTGGCCAGCACGTCGGGCACTCGGCCAATCCGTTCGACACGTGTTTTGCCAACTCCGCTCACTGAGTAAGCCTTTATGCACTTCCAGAGAATATTCTTAGTGGCACGCTGTATATCTCGAAAAACTTCGAGTTCCCTGAGGAAGCGCCCCAAGTCAAGGAAAAAGGGTTTTAGCTTAATTATCAAAATCGTAATTTTTATTTGTAGTGTGAAAATGAGGACAACGCCATTCAGCTTCCAAAAAAAACTATCGAGATGGTCCCCTAGGCGATTGAGTACAAAAGTGGCCGATTATATCCAGGTGTTTGCAATCATTGATCAAGCTAATAAGTTCAGAAAATACGGCCCGGCTCATCACCCCGTCGTTTGACCGAAGAAGAGCTTGAACATATGAAGGTATATGACTCATCTAAGGTAGATTACGACTTCGTGTGACCGTGCAGGAGTAATTTCAGATAGGCGAGGATGATCTAGATGTTGGCTATGCAATGTGTGATAGTGTGGATGAGGTAGTTTTTCTACGAATCAAAGAGAGTTTTTAATTAGGAAGATGAATCCGACGAAAATGAGGGGGAAGAGGACGCTGGCAGTGAAGCGCGGAAGGCTACTGCAGCAGGAGACGTCCAAGACACGTCCGGGACGGAGGAGGCAATGGATACGGAAGACGATTTATGTTTGCCAGGTTTGGAACATCATATTAATTACATTTTCACGTTTCGTTTAGCGGCAGTTCAAGCCAGAAAAAGGCATAGTGTGGAAATTCTTGAGGATGACGATGAGACGGAAACCGTTGTTGTTCGGAAGCGGCACCGCTCCGCACCGGAGACCAGCGCTGCAAGCTCTATGGGGCAGATCCCCGCCTATCTAGCCGCATCAACTAGGGTAGAGCCATTTGTAAAACGAAGTCATAAATTTCAGGGACGCGGAAAATATGTCCCACTATCGGCCTGGACTAAGGAGGAGAAAATCGCAGCCACGTTGCTCGTCGAAGATGGTATGACTGTCGAGCAACTTTTTGATTGGGCTAGGCAGCGCGGATATTTGATCAAGAGGACCAATCTTAAAAATTTTGTCTATCGGGTTCGGGCGGGTCAAGGAGCGACGAGAAAGGCGGTAGGCCTTATCCGAGTATAAGACACACGTCTGACTTTCAGGGTTCGGGCCGTCCTAATACTTTAATGAATCTTCATATGGCAGATCTCGAGAAAGCTATTGCCTTCAATCCCAGAATATCGGGGCGTCAACTAGCATCCGTTGTTGGCATAACAGAACCTGCAGTCCGGCGGTTGTGCAAGGAGCTTGGCTACAAGCGGTACAAAATGGTTAGTTGAGATTTTCATGTAAAGATTTTGCGTAGCAACCGGTACAACGCTTGACTGACAAGGACAAGGAAAAGCGTCTCACCTGTGCCAGCAATTTCCTGCGGGCGCTTGACTCCGGAGAAATTAGCTTGAGGAAAATTGTCTTCTCGGATGAAAAATTCATCCACATTGACCCGCCCAAGGCCCACCAGCACATTTTCTCAAAGGCGAAAACCAAGCGCGAGGTTGAAGAACAGCTGTTAGATTTGCCACATGGAAAGCCAAAAGGTGTCGGCTTTACTTACTGGGGCGGGATCAGTGGTGATGGTAAAAAGCTGCCGTTGCTGATCATGGAGCAGGGACAGACGATCGGGGGGCGCGAATATAGGTAATCGGGTTGACAAAAACGTTCATTCGTCTTAGGTATTTCCTCAACGATCACATCATCCAAAACGCTCAACATGAGGTGGGCCCTGATTTCGTCTATCAGCACGATTGGGCTCCGGCACACAACGATGCCCGAACGCATCAGCTGCTGATCGACAAGGGAATTCGATACCTTGACCGTTCCGAGTATGATATGTTCCTAACAGCCGTTAATGGCGTTCAGGTATCCTCCAAACTCACCAGACCTTAACCCATTGGATTATGCAATTTGGAGTATGCACGAGCGGAGAGTTCGGGAGCTGACGGCAAATCTCGACGGCAATCAGACGCTTAATGAACGGAAACAAGCCTTTGTCAAGGCTTTGGTACAGGCCTGGGCAGACCTCCCCGAGGAACAGATCCGGGCGGCCGTTGCACAACTGCCCGAACGGCTCTCTCTCGTTATCAAAAATGTCGGAAGTAATATCGAGGGCCAATATGGAGCCCGGGTTAAATATAGAAAGAAATGAACATTGGTTGCTTTTATTATAATGGTTCGATTTAATTGCTCGATCACATCCTTTGGCCAGAATAAATTTCTCTTGAATCAGCGTTTCCGCAGTGTGGGCCATATAACCATCAAATATCACATGCCCGCCCCAAATCTCAACGTAGTCCGCCAGAATCATAAACATCTCTGCCATATCGGTCCAAAAATAGAACTTACGCGCTATACGAAGAGAAACAAAACGATTCCCTGGTGAAATGACTTGAAAAACGCTAAATTCTGAACCACCGTAACCCTGGCGGAGCGCATTTTAGCATGCAGCACGAATTACCATAAATTAAATTATTTTTAAATCCAACTGAATGCCTGGGTGCTCACGAGTGTACGTGCAAAAAATTAGCCATTTCTGATGGCAATTTCCCGAGATACGACCGAGACACTGAAATCAGGCGCAGAGCCCGACTTTTCATCCGCCCCCAAAAACAGTTTTTTCTCGAATAGCGGAAATCATGAAAACTTATGCATCAAAGTGAAGCTTCTATGAAATGATGCATAATAATAAAATCCTAAAACATTTCGCTCAATAATGATGGTCAAAATAGTCGAAAGCCGGAAATCAGTGTGCTTCAAAAACGAATTTCAAATAACTTTTTGAAAAGATACTGACTAAAAAAAAATATATTAATAGGTGAGTCTTGTTTAACTCTACTAGCTTAATTTTGAAAAAAAAAATTTCGAGGTTGCGAGCACGGAACTTCGTTTTACACAGCCTTAAACTTGCCATATTTCCAGTTTTCGACAAATTCCTGCTTGCAAACCACTGGGCCGAAAATTGTGAAACAATTTCCAGTAGTTGCGCCCACAACGTAGCTTTTTTTAAAAATATGCTTCAAATGTTGGGTGGTCTATTAAACTCAATACAAATAAAGTTCGTTTCGCAAACCAACACGATTCGTCGATTTTGATGGCCCGATATAACTACCATTTAGTCGGCTTTCCTAGCCCAATATTTTATAGCTGATAACGAAACTTGGCAGCTTCTTGGGCGTAACAATAAAAAACACCGGATTCCGTTCGAAACTTTTAAAAGATTATTCGAAAGTCCGATTTTGAGACCTCAAAAAATCCATGAATAGGGGGTCATGGAAAAAGTCAAAAATTTAATTTTTCCAAAAATATTTTTAATATTTTCTCAAGCTAGCATAAGTCACTTAGGTGTTGCGTAACCAGTTCTTTTTCCTTTTACCTTACCATTTTTTCTAATCAGTTATTCTCGCAGCGGCTCGATGTAAAAGTTCTCGCGTTCCTAAAAACTGAACCACACCTTCAAAAATTCTGAAACTTCGTCAGCTGTCAACTACTACATACAGCTGCTAACCTTGCAGAAACTAGAATTTTTGCACCACCAGACAGCCCGGAAAACGGAACGCACATTTTTCCGGAGCGCACATTTTTCGGGTGTCATTTGTATTGATACGTCGCCAAAAATCGAAAAAATCAACTTGTGTTAAATCTTCATACCCAGCATATTTAAGCATTCTGGCATGGTAACGTACCTTCGATTCTCTAATATGAGCGAGTTATTTCGGTGCAAACTTGGCTTTTTTTTTTTGACGCACCCTGTAGTACTAAAAGTAAAAACTTACATTTTTGGCAAAAACACAAAAAATTAACATTTTCGACCAAATTAACGCTGGTTTTCGACGAGATTGTATCAAAAACCTAAGCCGAAGCCAAGCCTAAGCCAAATCCCAAGCTCAAGCCTAACCTAAGAGTAAGCGTAAGCCCAAGTCTAAGCCTAAGGAAGCCTAAGGCCAGCCTAAGCCAAACCTAAGCCATGCCTAGGCCAAGCCAAACCCCAGCGAAGCCTGAGCTTAACCCCAAGCCTAAGCTCTGCAAGTCGGCTTTAACACCAAAATTTCTAAGCGATTACAACCCGACAAAAAAACGTTCCTTAACAGCTTGCAGCTGTTTCATGACAATTGCACACAGTTCGTTTCTGGAATTAATTATTTTTTTATTCAGCGTGTTGACTCATCGACACTTTGTTTTGTTGGGTTTCCATATGAGAAGCCTCCAATACCTCCACAGTTACTCTCATTCCATTCCCCTATTGCCCTCAAGCCCACTCGATTGTTTATATTGCGACGGAGGCTGGCAATTGATGTCTCATCGCCAGACTTCTGCTTCTTCTGGGCTACCCCTCATTTCATCCAATCCGCGAATTGAGGTCGAAAAGTTGGATTTGTCGGGTTAAAGGCCTCAAAATCTTGTGATTTGGATTTTGTTATATCCGAAAAGGTACTGGACTGTTAGCGGGGGGGGCACATCTGACTATGGTCAATCGCCCATAGGGTCCACCCAATTCTCCCGCACGATTTGTATAGCTATTACGGCCTATTAAAGTCTAGAAAGTTCCGAAAAAATCTATTACAACTTCAGAAAACTTTTGATTTTGCTAAAACAGTCACATTTTTATGAAATGTCCTGATTTTAATGAATATTTAGCGACTAAAAACTGCTAACAATACCGTAAAATGCGCACCTTTTTCTAGCCGATAACCACCTAGAAAAATGTTAGTACTTTGTTGTTTGTTAGCGGTTTTTAGCTGCTAAATAGTCATAAAAATGCTAGAATATTTGATTTTGCCAATAAAATGTCATATTTTTGTAAGATTACCTAATTTTTATCACTATTTAGCAATTAAAAGCTGCGAAAAATACTATAAAGCCCCCCGCTAACAGTCCAGAACAGAAAAAATGTTTTATTGGTTTGATAACTTCAAATAAGTTTTTTATTTTAGTTAACAGAAGCCAGACCCCAAATTGGGCAATACCCCGGCACATGCCACAGTATCTGTGATGACCCCCGGATGGCAGGCATTTGGGGATCCGACCCCCAATTGACCGGGCAACTCGGGCAATGTCTGGCGGAAATCCGATCCATCGCATCCCGTCGTTGCTGCCCACTTCCAGCCACCATCAACTCTCGGCCAACTCGCGAACTGTCACTCCGCAATGCGTCGTACTGTAACGGCTATCGTCTGAAAAAAGGAAAATATTAATAAAACCAAGAGATATTAGGGTTGGATATAAATAATGGGTTTTAGGAAAAAGAATACGTCGACACAAGCCTGAAAAATGAATTTTCAAACCTAAAAAAACTTTCAAAAATCCTTTAAAGTATTTATAAAAAATGAATCGTTATACCCGAATTTTCAGCGACATGTTCCTCGGCTTTATAAACTAAAAAACCCAAGCGCATTTTAGAGATAAAAATCGGCTCAAAAAAGGTTAACAGATGAAAACTACATAAATCTTTCTAAAAACGTGGTTTTAGATAACCAAAGACCTTAAAAAAATGCTAAAGTAGAACAGCTACAAAAATATTGCTCTAAAAACGCGTTTCTGCCCCCGGAAGGGGAAAGTTCCGCCTTTCTTGCTTCCGGCTTCCGGAAACTCCTGGAAAACCTGACATACATAACCGTAAAATATAGCTTGAGTAGCAGCTTGGAAAACAGTCTACAACGGCGATATTAGCATTTTCTGAAAAGAAACAAACGAGCGCTGAAATGCTACTTTCTAAATAATGTAATTTACATAAATCTAAATCATAAATCACCATACTTAAAAATGGATAAATTGAAAAAGAATGTCTATATTTGCATAAGTCGATATGACGTGAAATCACCGCCTAAAAAATCATTTCTACTAACGTATTGACCGACTAACCGACTGACCGGAATGCAACGTCTCCTCAACGGCATCGCCCGACTATTTACCCGATCTACTGACTCGACCTCGTCCTCCCTCACCCGCCTCCCCTCCGCCGGCTCTCTACGCGATTCCGAGAAGGTACTCCGGAATTCTCTAGAAAAACTTTTTTTAAGTCAACCTCGACCACCTCGATCGGCACGTGCATCCCCCTCCGCTACACGAGGAGCAGTTATGGTGAGACAATTTACGGAATGTTGAAAGCATCTTCATTCTCGGCTTTCCGCCGCTCGCCGAAGGGGAGATGCCACCGCACAATGAAGATTTCCCGCCGAAGACTGTCATCGTGTATACGGATGGGAGCTGTGTTTCCCATCGTGCTTCCGGAATTGGCATCTTCTTCGGCGAGGGCCACCCGCTCAATCTGTAATTTTTTGAGATGGTTATTATGTCGTTTCATTTGTATTTTTATAACGTTTTCCGTAGGTTGGTTGATTTTCATTGATTGATAGTGAAAGTCCCAAAAATTTTTCGCAGAATTGCAAGTCGAAAATTGGCCGTATTTCTTACTATGTTTGACCAAAAATATATGCCCAAATTTTTTACGAGCTTTTGATATCGAAAAAGCTTGTATTATATAAACATCCCTTATATATTGTTTTGGGGGCCGTACAGGATTACTGGGGAACATTAGTCCCCCTGCTAACAGTTCAGTACCCATCTGGGAAACAAAAGTTAAAAAATTCAAAATGTCAAAATCAAAATTCCCACCCCCGTCCAAATTATTCCATTATCATCACCACTACAGCTCGAAAGCCCTCGACGTCACCGAGCACAACAGCGGCCTTGCCGAGATCATCGCCGCCCAGACGGCCCTCCGCCGGCTGATCGCCTGGGATGAGTATCGGTTGGACACAAAACTCCGCAACTAAAAACCGTTTCTAGCAATGAATTCGTCATCCTCCGCACCGACTACTTGGCCCTGATCACGGCGATGCGCTTGCAAGGAAATCGGTGCTTCGCCAACGAGTTGGCCCCTGCTTCCAAGCGATTATCATCCAATGCCAGATACGACGAGCTGCGCCGCATCGCTGCCGTCTTCCCGCACGGCGTCGAGTTCCAGCACGTCAAAGCGCACGCCGGTGATCCGGGCAATGAAAAGGTGGGGCAGGGGTAGATAAAGCGGCTCTGGACTGGCAAAAATTTGTTCTTAGCAATCCATTTTTTAATTATAAATAGCGGATCTGTTTCTACGTCAAAACTTTCCAAATTTTTATCAAAAATTACAAAAAATTTGATTTATCTACCAAAAATAGCCGTGTTTATCAAAATTACGCCTTTTGACAGTTTTCGTTAGTTTTTCTAACACAAATATAGTTTTAGTCGGTAAGAGTTTACTTTACCCCCCACAGCCGAAGGCTCTCAAAGTTGTCGGTATTTTCGCTTATTTTGTCGGGATTTTCGCAACGCCATTCGATAGAGCGTCGAAAAATATACTAAGAGTTTTAATTTGAGCCTACAACAATCCTACCTTATATAATTTTGGCGTGTAACTGTGTGTGTGTGTGTGGATGTCACTTTCGAGGCCCGATTGAGGGCCTTCCCTGCATAAAATGCCCCAATTCTCCGTCACCCGGGGGAATCGACCCTTCTGTTTCCGATGACGTTCTCAGAATTTCGATAAAATACAAGTTTACAAAGTTAAACCCGGTTTTATTCATTTTTGGGGGTAATTTGCATAATGTGAAAAAATAGAAATTTTCTCATTCTTGACAGTTGCACGCGCGAATGAGGTCGTCTCTTTGGATTTGCCTCTTTCTGCCTTCCCTTCCCCTCCCCGGAGCAGACCGCTTCGAGGCAGATAAGAGGAACCTCGCGCGTGTCGCCAATCGTTGCATGGTGTAGTGGTTAGAGCGGCAGTCTGCCAATTTATCCATCGGAGGTTCGGTTCCCAGGGATAGTAGTTGTTTTGCTTTTTGATCGGAAAGTTGATTTCGGAGGGCTTTTCGTGTAGAGAAGCGTTATTTTGAAGTTAGTCGCTCAAATCCGCGCCCCAGGCTAAAGAATGAAGCTAGCCTCTGATACTAGCGCCGCAGGCTTCGGAAGGGAGTTCAGCCGGGCCAGCCAGCGCCGCGGGCCCAAAGACAGAGCTAGCCGTTCAAAATGCGCCGTAGGCTAAGGAGGCTCAAACCGGCACCGCAGGCTTAATTATAAGCTAGCGGCACAAGCTCGCGCCGCAGGCTTTAGAACGAAGCTAGCCGCACAAGCTCGCGCCGCAGGCTTTAGAACGAAGCTAGCCGCTCAAGCTAGCGCCGCAGGCTTTAGAACAAAGCTAGCCGCACAAGCTCGCGCCGCAGGCTTTAGAACGAAGCTAGCCGCTCAAGCTAGCGCCGCAGGCTTTAGAACAAAGCTAGCCGCACAAGCTCGCGCCGCAGGCTTTAGAACGAAGCTAGCCGCACAAGCTAGCGCCGCAGGCTTTAGAACAAAGCTAGCCGCACAAGCTCGCGCCGCAGCTTTAGAACGAAGCTAGCCGCACAAGCTCGCGCCGCAGGCTTTAGAACGAAGCTAGCCGCTCAAGCTAGCGCCGCAGGCTTTAGAACAAAGCTAGCCGCACAAGCTCGCGCCGCAGGCTTTAGAACGAAGCTAGCCGCTCAAGCTAGCGCCGCAGGCTAGAACAAAGCTAGCCGCTCAAGCTAGCGCCGCAGGCTTTAGAACAAAGCTAGCCGCACAAGCTAGCGCCGCAGGCTTTAGAACAAAGCTAGCCGCACAAGCTCGCGCCGCAGGCTTTAGAACGAAGCTAGCCGCTCAAGCTAGCGCCGCAGGCTTTAGAACGAAGCTAGCCGCACAAGCTAGCGCCGCAGGCTTAGAACAAAGCTAGCCGCACAAGCTCGCGCCGCAGGCTTTAGAACGAAGCTAGCCGCTCACGCTAGCGCCGCAGGCTTTAGAACAAAGCTAGCCGCTCAAGCTAGCGCCGCAGGCTTTAGAACAAAGCTAGCCGCTCAAGCTAGCGCCGCAGGCTTTAGAACGAAGCTAGCCGCACAAGCTGGCTCCGCAGGCCAAAGAAGGTCCCTCCAACTTGGGCCCAGTATGAGGTCCTAACCTAGCCGATCAAACATGCGCCGCAGGCCTAATAACGAGACTAGCAGTTCTAGCTTGCGCCGCATGCCAATACAAAGAGGTGTGCATGAGAGTTGCGTTTTTCCTTCGTCAGGATAACTTTACGTGGGGAGGCGGTCGATTCATAGGGCCTAGACGGGGTCCAGCGGGGGAGAGTCGCGAAGCGGCTCCTCCCCCGCTGGTGTCAAATAAAAAAGTTATAGCCAAAAACTTCCGGCTGGGGGGGTAAAGTAAACCGTAGCCTTTTATTCTACTCAAAACATTATTAAAACACTTCCTGTTAAGTTACTAGGCACTTCGAGACAAGAAATGTTGTTCCCCTTCTCCCGTCAAAGCGAAAGAACCGAATTTGTTGACCATTTTGCTACCTTTTCAGCCCAAAAATCAACATTTATGCAAATTGTAATATTACTACGACCGTACGAGAGATAGGCCAAAATTAGCACACCCCGCTCACCATCAAGACCCGAAAAAGCGCTAACCTTCCATTGCTTCAGGCTGATGAGTTGGCGCGCAAATCGGTCACCTGGGCCCTGCCTAGCGCCCGCCGCTCCCGATCGGTCACTCGGAGCCGCAGCCGTAGCCGTAGCAGGAGCGTCAGCAAATCCCGGTGCGTACCCAGAAAATTCTGCGTACATTACCCTACAGCAAGCGCTCCCGCTCTAACCACGGCCGCTTCGAGACGAGAGACCCGAAGCAGAACCTCGACATCGCCCAGGGATACGATTCTGGGTAAAACCAGCCGTTCGGGTTCTTGTCTAAAAGAACCTTTCAGCTACGAGTCGGACACCGGCAGCTTGGATGGCAAGGGGGGCTACTACGAGAAGCAGGCCGCCATGCCACGAACCGCCTACGTTCCGCATATGGAGTGAAGAGGGCGAAGCTCGACGATACTTGAACCAACAGAACCACTTACTTGCACACTGATATTACGCATTACTGATAAATACTTTCCAAACCCTAAAAAAGCTGTTCATTTGTCATCACTGATCAAAGCTTTTCAAGCACTAAAAAACCATTATTTTGGCATTTCAGAAAAATACTTTTCAAATATGTTTGAAAAGTGTTACAAAGTAACAATATAAAACGTATATACTAGAAAGGAGCTTAAACTTTTTACGCGAAATTTCTGTTGCGGATTGGGCTAGTACGCTACCTTCCGCCTCGATTCCGCACTGCCGTTGTTTGTAGCCTTCGTAGCATCGGTTTGAAAAATCCAAAAATTCTTTTCGATTTTTCACCGAAACTCTCAAATTTGTGCCGGAATGACGTTTGATGGCCGAACTTGCTGATGCCGATCAAATTCTGGTACTCATTCCTTTCAACAAAACTCCCACGTTTTGAGGAACGAATCCAGCATGTCCAGCGGAAACAAGATAGACTGGCGAAAATCTTGCAGACTCAGTCCGAAAAGGTGGTTTTGAGATCTAGGTTTAATCATTGTTTTCTACACATTTAGCTGGCGAAGACTCTTGTCGAGAAACTAAGACAAGATGGAGTGTTGGAAGATGCGCAACGAGCACTCGCAGCATACCGGGATCGTCAGTTTTATCAGACCTTTGTGAACAATTCGTCCGGAACTGATGAAGGTTGTTTCTCATCGTTTATGAAGTTAGGTAGTTTTTAGCAACCTTCTATATCCCAAATCTTCAACCTGCTCCGCTTGTGCCCGGCATGAAATCTATCAATAAGGTAATTTTATCATTGAACTGGAGTTCCCTTTCTCAGACCGAGCCATCGGAGGATGTAACAGCTGATGTGGCGGATCTTGAAAGGAATGGTAAAAAAGTGGTAGGGATCCTCGATTCTTCATGATAATTACCGATCTAGGAGATTCGCCAGCCCGATGATGAAGATAGTTTTACTACAGTCAAGCAGCGCGTCAACCAGTGGCTCGACGAGGCGCAGGAACCAGAGCAGCAAGATCAGCAGGAGCCAGCCCAATGAAAAACGCAAATCGATTGCTTTTTTACGAATGTAAATCTTTCTAGAGGTGACAGGATTATGCACAGTTTTTTGTTGTTTGAATAAAAATTTCCAAACGTTGGCTTGCCCAACAGGATGAACATACCACCCGAAATATGCTCTAAAACCCCCCAGGTTCAAAATTCAGGAGCCGACCGAGCGAATGCGCCGAGTGGCCGCTGTTATCTTGGTGCGAAGAAGCCTATCTTCCTAATTTCGGCCGCGACTCCCCCGTCGCCTTATCGAATCGACTGGCTTTTTGGGAAGAATATTCCACAAAAAACGCAGAACTTTTTATTAATTTTTCTGGGAACTGCTCTAAAACTCGTTTTCCATTGCCTTTCGCTTATATTAATCCTAGGCTCGGGTAAAAGATGGCGACGGCCAACAGCCGGCTTGCCGTCGGGGTGGTGCTCTCGATTTTAGACTTTACGGTGAGTGTTTATGTACCTTAGAAGCTCTTTTATTTAGATAACAATCCTAGCGACATGTCTCCACGCCGGACCGCTGTCAATCGATTCACTCTACCAACAGGTTGCTGGTTTTTTCAGGATTTTGAAGAGCTTGGCGTGGTTTAGATTGGAAATTATTCGCCTTTCACATCGACGGCTGATTTCCTACTGCTAGCCGTCGCGCGGTCCTTCTTTTTCTACGCGCCAGCATGTCTAGCGTATGGTGGAAGGTGGGTGGCTGGAGGAGCGCGCGAAAAATTTGCTTAGAAGTTCTTCGCTGGCCACCTGGCATTCCGTCTCAAACTCGGCCTGCATTCTCATGTACGCGGCGTCGCCGACGAAGCTGTTGCTCCTCGCCGAGCCGCTGAAGGATGGTATCTCACTGAGAAAATACGGTTATCCAAGTTTTTAGGCGAAGTCCTCCCTTTCGGGGACATTCTGGCCCTTGTTTGGTCGTTTGTTGGCACCTTTATCCTGGATGTTTCGTGGAGAACCTACTTTGCGCACACGCCCTCCTCCTACGTGGTCATGGACGAATTTGATGTATTTTGGGCTCAAAAGATATACAGTATCTTTAGGAAAATGGAGAAATTGCACCGAAACAGACGGCCGAGCTGATGCTGCGCTTGTTGCAGTATTGCAAGAAGGAGTGGCTCTGGCATTTGTCTGGATTCACGTTCCTGTTTGTGTATTCAGTTAGTAAGTGCGGTTCCAGTTCTTTCACATTATCGGGGGGGGGGGGATAATTTTTTTTTCTTAGTATCTAGGTTTTTTAAATATAAATAGCTGATGGGTTTTCAAAACTGTTTTTTTCTACCCAAAGCAAAAATTTTACAAATTTGTATTCAAAAACATTCAAAAAGATCGCTTTTTCGACCGAAAATGGCCGTTTTTGACCGAAATGTCGACTTGTTGAAAACTTTTGAAAGTTTTTCTAGTTCAAATATAGTTTTATGTCACTAAAAACATTAGTAAAATACTTCCTATAAAATTACTAGGCCTTTCTAGAGTTGTAGAAAATTTTTATGTCCCATCCATTTTTAATGCGAAAGAACCGCGATTCCGGTTCAACCCTAATTACGATGTTTAGCCCGCATCTTTATTCCATACTACACGGGACAAGTTATCGCAACTGTCGTCGAGACGAAATCGTATGACAATCTCCACCAGGCCGTTTATACGATGACTGTTATTTCACTCGTCAGGTATGCATAATTGCGTTTTCATCTTTCTGAATTTAGCGGTGTTTGCGCCGGATTCCGTGGCGGCTCTTTCGAATACGCCTACTCACGAGTGGCCCGTTCCGTGCGATACGACTTATTCTGGGCATTGGTCAAGCAGGATGTCGCCTTTTTCGATGCGCACAAAACTGGTGAGCTTAAGCTCGATTTTCCAGGCTCGTTTTAGGTGAGATCGCGTCGCGCTTGGCCTCTGATTGCCAAACGATGTCAGATACTGTGGCGATGAACGTCAACGTCTTTCTCCGGTAGGTTCGAAAATTGGGTTCTTTTAGGATTTGCGGTTGTCACAAATTCGCTTGAGCATTGTTTCTAACGATTTCTCAGCAGTAAAACTTCATAAAAATTCAATTTTAGGTTGAAAAATCTATCTTTTACGACCCAAATGGCTGCAATTTGGGCCAAGAAACTCTTACGTGCCTTTTTTAGATACATAGCGGATTTGTTTTTGCATTGTGTTTAACTCTCTTTTTACACTCATTTTCTTAAAAATGGTTATTTTGGTTCGAAAATTCGGTTTTTACGCAAAATTACAGAAATTTCGAGGTTTTTGAACATTTTCTAATCGCTTCAGAAACGTGGTGTGCCTGGTCGGCTCGATGCTTTTCATGATGACGCTCTCCTGGCGTCTCTCGCTCATCACCTTCATCCTCGTCCCAATCATCTTTGTAGCGTCCAAGATTTTCGGAACGTATTATGACGTGGGTTTTGGTATCCAGGGGGTTTAGCCAAAATTCTAGTACCTCTCCGAGAAGACGCAGAATAACGTCGCACAATCGAACGATGTGGCCGAGGAAGTGATTTCCACCATGCGCACCGTCAGATCTTTTGCTTGTGAAAATTATGAAGGAGACCGGTAGGTTATTAAAAAATTATATAAACTCTCAGGTGTATAAAAGCACCAAAAAAATAATATGATCCTTGTACCCATTAAAGTTATAAAAGTAAATTAGGTTCCTTTAGATTCTACCAAAGGCTGACAGACACACTAAACGTGACCAGAACAAAGGCCATCGCGTATGTTGGCTTTTTATGGGTCTCTGAGGTATTTTACTCTTTTTTTTCTACATATAAAACGAATCTTTAGCTCTTCCAAACGTTCATCGTCGTCGCTGTCCTTTGGTATGGCGGTCATTTGGTGCTCGTTGGCAGGCTCAAGGTAGAAATTGATCTTTTTGGTCACAATTTTGGTTCTGGACTGTTAGCGGATGGACCAAATTTTTGCCAGTAATTCCGTACAACCATATAACAAAATATGACCCATTTTTATAGCAACATAGTTTATATAAATGTTCATAACAAATTTTAAACAAAAATTTCACTTTTTGGCCAAAAATGTATGAGTAATGGCAAAAACGGTCAACATTTTCGAATGTTCAAAACGTTTTTTTAGCTTTTTAGAAATGAAAAACTACTAAAAACACTGTAATATATATAAAATATAACATCAACGTGTAACGCGGAAAAACATAAACTGGTTCCCCCCTGCGAACCCCTTCCCCTCCGCTAACAGCAAGCCCCAATTTTTTTAAAGTCTGACCTCCTCGTCTCGTTCCTGCTCTACCAAATGCAAATGGCCGACAATCTGAGGCAGATGGGAGAAGTGTGGACGGGGCTTATGCAGTCGGTTGGAGCCTCGAGGAAGGTGTGTATAACAAAAATCTGGAAAAACATGATTTTAATGGAGATTTTTTAGAGATTGTGTAACTTTTCTTATTTTATATACAGAAGACAATATTTTTGCATGGGAATAAGCAAGATTTAATTCTGTTGTACACTCCTGAAATTTCAGGTATTTGAATACATCGACCGCGAGCCGACCATCCAACACCACGGCAAGCTGAAGCCCGAGCGATTGGCGTCAGTTTTTATTTATTTATTTTTTTTAGTTTTACTTTTTTATCTCTATTTCTTTTAGGGGCAAAATCGAATTCAAGAATGTCCACTTTGCCTACCCGACCCGGCCTCAACTGCCGATTTTGCGTGTATGTTTTTGCAACTAAAAAAGCCCTTATAAATGATTCTGTAAATTTTCTATTTAATTTTATTAAATTTTATAATGCATCTTATTTTAATCTATTAAGGACCTCTCGTTCACCGCCGAAGTTGGACAAACGGTGGCCCTGGTTGGCCCGTCTGGCAGTGGAAAATCCTCGTGCATCGCCCTTTTGGAGAATTTCTACTTGGCAAATGCCGGACAGGTTTAAAAAACAAAAATAAAAAATTCAACTACAAAATTTAGATCCTTATCGACGGCGTGCCAATCGACGAATATGAACACCACTACATTCACCAAAAAGTAAGCGTTTTTAGGTTGTGGATTTTGTTTTCTAGATTGCCCTTGTCGGCCAGGAGCCAATCCTCTTCGCTCGATCTGTGGCCGAGAATATTGCTTATGGTTGTGAGGTAAAAAATAAAAAAAAAAAAAAAGGGGGGTATGAAATGTATTAAGTTTATATATAATTGTTTTAATAAAATTGGTTGGGTGAAAAAATTTTGAAAATCGTCTTTTCTTTTGTATTGTTTAGCAATATTGTTTAAAGTTTTTACGTTTCGGAATAAAAAAACAATTAAGAAACACTACCGCTATTTATATTTAAAAGTGACATCCTAAGAAAAAATTTTCTCCCCCCCCCCCCGATAAAACCAAAGAATCTAGTACTTTTCAAATGAAAACCTAGGTGACTGAGCAAGACGTCGTCACCTCGTCCCAAATGGCCAACGCCCACGGCTTCATCGTTCAAACGACGCAGCAGTACCAGACCAACGTCGGCGAGAAGGGCAGCCAGATGTCCGGTTCGTTCAAAAAACAACATGGCAACGCAATTTCTTATCGGATTTAGGAGGTCAAAAACAGCGAATTGCCATTGCGAGGGCGCTCGTCCGGCAGCCGGCCATTCTGCTCCTCGATGAAGCGACGTCAGCGCTGGATACAGAGAGCGAGTCTGTCGTCCAGGAGGGTCGGTTATCCGAGCACAATTTTAATTAGTAGAATTTCAATTAAATTTCATTCGTTTTAATTAGTATATCCACGAAAATTTTAGCCATCTCAAAAAATTTGGAAGGAAAGACGGTGATCATGATTGCGCATCGACTGTCGACTGTGGAGAAGGCTGATAAGATTATTGTCATCAATAAGGTAATTTTTTGCAAAAAAAAGGAATAAGCCTGTAAAAACGGAAGGATTTTGATAGCGTTTGATTATAATTTAGCTATGCCCCAGCTTAAAAGCTATTTGGAAAACTTGGTACTGGACTGTTAGCAGGGGGAAAACTAATTTTTCGGTTTTCTGTTTATGCCTTCTTTTTTAGACAATAAAGAGGTATTTTTAGAATGTTTTTCGCAGGCTTTGGTTGCTAGAAAACTCTAAAACATTTTTCAAAATTCGAAAATTTGTGACGTTTTTTGGTTGTTTTACATACATTTTTGGACCAAAAAGTTAAGAGTTTTCGAAATTTTTTATAAGTGTTTTATGAAAATGTTATATCTATGAATATATATGAAAGCTGAAACCTTGTAAAACACTATCAAAATGATTACTCTTGTGCTGGAGTTTATTTTAAATAATAAAAATTCGTACAGGGTCGCTGGGAAAAATTAGTTTCCCCTGCTAACAGCCCAGTACGGAGAAATTTTAAACGCGAAAAACTTTGAAAACTCGGCCAAAAATCGATAATTTTCCCATTTTATGATTTTTTAATTGTAAAAGAACTAGCTTCAACATTTCTCACGTTTTCTCAGGGTGTCGTGGAGCAACAAGGAACGCACGAAGAGCTTCTTCGCCAACCCGGCACCTACGCCACCCTCGTCCAGCGGCAAATGCTTGGCGATCATAAGGTAATCCTCAAAACACGCATACCTCATTTTACCACGCATTTTAGAACGCGCCCAAGGCGATCAAGCCGTCTGGCGAAAGCGCGATTCCCGTCTCACCACCCCACTCGACGGCCAGAAGTCTTTTGGGCACATCGTTCTCCCAGTCGGCCTCCAGCTTCCAATCCAAATAAACCATGATGAACCTCTAGTCGAGCTAGTACGCTAGAAATCTCGCTGCGATCAGTGACCACTGGGTATTTGTTTTTTTTATTGTATTTTGAAATGTCTGTTAACCCTGATAAACTGATTTATGGCCTTGATTTATGGGAATGAAGGACGGTTTTGGATTGTTGGCGGGGCGGCAAATTTTTCCCAGTAATTATCATGTTTGTAAAACTTTACATAGTTTTTAGATGTAAATAAATATAGAAAAATTTATGAAATATTTCGAAATTTTTTGAATTTTTGGACAAAAATGTATGAAAAATGAGTAAAAGAAGTCAACATTTTCGAATTTTCAAAATTTCAAAATATTTTTATAACTTTTTAACAATCAAAAACCACTAAAAGGAACAAAAATACATTTTTATCAACATGTAGGTGGAAAAACAAAAATTGCTTCCCCCCCCCGCTAACAGTCCAGAACCTGAAAACCTTGACGAAGACGATCATCACAGCGAATAAATTAAATAAAAACCCGGAGGAGAGTAAACCTTGATGAAGCGAAAATCAACAACAATAATCAGAAAAATACCGCGCGACTATCAAAAAACCCTTACAAAACCTGTGTAAAATAGTTGAGCCCCTGCCCCAGCTCCCAAATGGCGATGCCGACGTCGTAGGCCTTGGCCAGCTTGATCCTCGACTCAACGCTGGTCAGGCTCGGGTAATAGATACGTCCCTCACTAAATCTTTGATATTATTAGGAAAAACTGTTGAACCTGGTGATAAGCCGATGCTCCTTGACAATATCGTCCCATTCCAATCGGGCATTCTTCTCCTTCGACTTTTCAAGGAATCTAGGGAAATGTAGATGTTTGGTTCTTTCGCATTATCGGGCGGGGCGGGGGGGAGACGACTTATTTTCTCTTTTTCCTTGGTGTGTTGTTATCCGGTTTTTTTTTTTTTTCTCAACATTTTTTTTTAATTAAAAATAAAAAATTTTGGTTTTTTTGGCCGAGTGGGGGGGGTTTTGCTTTTATTTTTTTTTTTTATTTTTTTTTTTTTTTGTGTGAGGAGTAAGTTTTTGATAATTTGAGGGGGGGTTTTTAATTCTTTCTTTTTCCTTACTGAAACCTTGGAGGTTTATTAAAAAGAACAAAATATTAAATTTTTTGGTTGAGGAAAGGGGGTTCTCGGGTGGCCTTTTTTTCCCTTTTTTTTTTTTTTTTTTGGTGTTTTTGGTAAAATTATATTTTGCTAAAACTATTAATAAACTACTTCAGATTTAGTTACCAGACTTTTCTAGACTACACAAAAACGGTCGGTCCCCTGATAATGCGAAAGAATCAAATGTTTTTAAAATTTTGGCATACCGTTCTCTCTGCACCGGATCCATCTGCTGATCGTTGTAGAGGTATCCGTAATGGTTTAGTCCGATCATCAGATCCTTCGCCCGTTCTGGTACGTTCTAAGAATAACATTAGAGAGCAAACGTGCAACAACTACCTCAACCAAAAGCCGGATCGTATTTTCCACCCACGGATAGGGCGCGACTCCGATGGTGCCGTGGTAATCGTATGTCATAACCTAAAGTTCCGATAACATTTAAAAAGATAAAGGTATTACCTGAACATAATCAACATTCGGCATCATCTTGAACATGTCGGGCGTGAAGATGCCGGTCATTTCCCTGGGAAATTCTTTAAAATCTCAAATATCACCTACATTTTGTTGCTCAACGGGGCGCCAACGGGGACGATGAGTTGCATATTGCGCTCGTGGAACTCCTCGCCCCACTTGTTGAACAGCTCGGTTAGGTACCTAAACTAAAGACTGAACGTAGCCAGAATTAGGTACCCCTGTGCTTCACGGCCCACGCTCAGCGCCTGCATCCACAGTTCGACGGCCGCTCCGTCAAATTGGTTTCGCTGAACACATTTTTATTATTGCTATGATCGGTTTATTTCAATAGCATAAAAACGAAACAGTAACGAGGTTCTTTCGCATTATTGGGGGGACAAATTTTTTCTTGTAATCTAGAAATGCCTGGTACCTTAATCGGGGTTAGCGGGCGTAGCCCGCTAACCCCTTTTGGTTTGAGGTACCCCCCCATACGACTCTTTTGGGGTCCTTTTCCGGATTTAAAAAAGAACGATGCATCGGATCGCCAAACTGATTACACCATCGGAACCGGCGACACTTTTTGCATACTACAAGCTTTTAAAATTTGAAAAAAAAGTGAAATTTCGAATTTTAACAGCCGATTTAAATTGCGTTTCGAGGGGGGGGGTCTGCGTTTGTATGTATGTATGCCACAAAAACCTTTGTAGTCGTCAAAAAGTGCTTTCCCATCATCCGTTTGGGCTGAAATTTTTTACAGTTATTGGGTTAATGATAATCTCGGACCGCAAGAAGAGTTTTTTTCAAAATAGGCTTTTAAAAAATTTATATTTAATTTTTAAGTTTAAAAGCTAAATTGCGGCCAAAACAAGGGATAGTGTTGTCCGTTTGGGCTGAAATTTTGCTCAAATAGGCATTAGACCTTGCCAGAAAAAGTAAAGAAGAAATTGCATCGAAAGAATGCTTCCTCTCTGAGATATTATAACTTTAAACCTTCGCCATACGGGGCGCCACCCTCCCCTTTGGCGGCCCAGTCCGGGAGCCAGGGCGGGCGGGTCTACCTTCCCCAAGACAGGCCTCCAGTTTACCCGTTGGCCTAGTGGTTAGCACGCTGTACTGGGAAGACTTGGCTCCCGAGTTCGAACCCCACCCAAAACATGGTTTTTGCCGATTGGCCCAGGTGCAACTTTATGGTTTCTAGTGCCGTTACAAAGCGCCGCAGGCAAATTTTTTTGAAGTTTTGCGTACAAGGGTTCATCTGAATAAGTATTCCTTGGCTTATTTTACGATCTTAACAATAATGTTGAGGCAAAAAGGGCTAAATTCTCTCTAAGGCTAAAAAGAGTCTTTCTAAAAAAGGGCTTTTGGTTTTCGCAAAAAGAGAGGAATTCTCGTGGCAACAAAAAGAGCTAAATTCCTTTCAAACTCTTAAAAATGCCACAAAATGTGGGATCAACCAAAAGTTGCTGGCACCTTACTAAAATGGACAGATCCAGTTTCTAGCGGTTTCGGCTTGCAAATAATTTCTGTATTATGATCTGTTTGCACTTTCTTGAAATTAACCTGTGGACCTGACCTGTGATCTGGGATGGTACCGAGTTTATTAAGATTTTAAATAGCCAGCAATTTTTTGTTGTGCCACATTTTGTGGCATTTTTAAGAGTTTGAAAGGAATTTAGCGGCTCTATCCTAATAGCGGGGACCATAGAAATTATCGTGGACCATAGAAAATAACGGGGACCATAGAAAATATCGTGGACCATAGAAATTATCGTGGACCATAAAAATTATCGGGGACCATACGAAATATCGTGGACCGATCGCGAATATCGGGGACTTTAAAATCGGCCATTTAGGCCAAAATTTCGGCTGATCAATATCAATATGGTCCACGATACTGACCGATAGAAAAACTGCGGAAAACGTGAAAAAAACGTCAACAACAGCATCAAAGTTGAGCAAAATGCATCAATCTCTCAATGTCTCATCGTACTTTTTATTTGTTTACAAATTTATGATGATTATTAACACTACATGTTTTTAAAAGGCCGTTTGCCAGAGACCCGAGCAAGCCTTGCCACAGTTTTTTTATGTCATGTGAAAGAGCATAGTCGAATTAGTAGGGTGGCGCTATTTCGAGATTTTTATACGTTCATTTTCTAGGTTTAAAGGGCTGCCGACGGCATGTGTCGATCCCCCCATCAACAAATTGGCAAGTAGCCAACAGGGCAGAGAGCGCGCCCTGGGAAGAGGCGCAGAGACATTTTCTTTCCAGCGCGTAAACGATTGACTATGCCGTCGGCATCCCTTTAAATGGGTGTCAAAGCGGCTCCCCGACACTTG
Source organism: Mesorhabditis spiculigera (assembly GCA_958295435.1). NCBI lineage: Eukaryota > Metazoa > Nematoda > Chromadorea > Rhabditida > Rhabditidae > Mesorhabditis > Mesorhabditis spiculigera. The sequence goes on from CATQJA010002629.1 coordinate 206,376, forward strand.
CGGCGCGGACACTTGCGGCGCGACACTTGCGGCGCGACATTTGCGGCGCGACACTTGCGGCGCGACACTTGCGGCCGACACTTGCGGCGCGGTCATTTGCGGCGCGACACTTGCGGCGCGACACTTGCGCCCGACACTTGCGGCGCAGCATTCATTATTTTTAAATGTTGTAAATTTAGCATTTCTTCACGGATTTTGTTTGTAATTGTTGGATTTGTGTTAAAAATTAGCAATTTAACCGACCCGCAGTCGAAACGCCCCTGAGGGCGTCAGGAAAGGTGGGCCGTCGCTTCGGATGGGCTGCCGCTCCACTCTTTCTAAATCGGGGCGCCTGGGCGCTTCCCCCGGCGCCCCGATTTAGGAAACCCTATACGAGCTCGCGCCCATCCGAAGCGACTAGGCCCGGGTGGCACGAAGCCTTTTTCTAGTCGCAGAGCGGAGGAAGTAGCGGCCACTTTCCCTCCAAATTGAGTGACTTCGGTCGCAAACGCGACTTTTTATAATTGTTTAATGCCAAATTCGGATGCAGCTTATCAAATAACACCTTAAACTATTTTTATATAGCTTATACTAAATAACCGCAAGGTCGCGCCGCAAGTGTCGGGCGCAAGTGTCGCGCCGCAAGTGTCGCGCCGCAAGTGTCGGGCGCAAGTGTCGCGCCGCAAGTGTCGCGCCGCAAGTGTCGCAGCCGCAAGTGTCGCGCCGCAAGTGTCGCGCCGCAAGTGTCCGCGCCGCAAGTGTCGCGGTACCGTCAAAGCTGAACCCCTTGCAAAATTACCCCGAGAATTACTGCACCAAATGGCTTGAAAATTTTAGACACTTATTTTTGCTGATCATTTTTGTAATACATCGTAAAGCACGAAAATGGTCGGAACGAAGGAATAACGTAGCAAACGTTTTTCGCAATTTTCTATTTAATGGGTATGCGTCGCCACTCTTCAAATACTCTTAAAAGATGCGCAATCAAATTCTACGTCGAATCATATATTTTTCAATGTGGCGATAGATACCCATTAAATCGAAACATGGCTTTTAAAGACATAAAAAAGTGCGTTTTTGGAGAAGATGTTTCGTATCTAGAGATCAAAACAGAACGATTGCACAAAAGAGCAAAAAGAAATTCGGTTTCTAAAAGGGGCCGGGATTGAAGTCGGGTCGTTCGCCGGGGGGTGGCGGCACCCTCTAGAGTCTGTCCCCAGTGCCCCCCAGGCGAACCATCGCGGGTTCGATTCCCCTCCGGACTCAGGTTCGCGTAAATAGTTTTACTATTTTTTTTCAATCGAATTGGCTTCTCCGGTAGAGTCGAAATAGTGGTGTCTTATTCGGGTCTCTGGCAAACGGCCTTTTAAAAACATGTAGTGTTAATAATCATCATAAATTTGTAAACAAATAAAAAGTACGATGAGACATTGAGAGATTGATGCATTTTACTCAACTTTGATGCTGTTGTTGACGTTTTTTTCACGTTTTCCGCGGTTTTTCTATCGGTCAGTATCGTGGACCATAGCCCGGCTGGAGCCCAAATTTTAAAGTCCACGATATTGATCAGCCGAAATTTTGGCCTAAATGGCCGATTTTAAAGTCCCCGATATTCGCGATCGGTCCACGATATTTCGTATGGTCCCCGATAATTTTTATGGTCCACGATAATTTCTATGGTCCACGATATTTTCTATGGTCCCCGTTATTTTCTATGGTCCACGATAATTTCTATGGTCCCCGCTATTAGGATAGAGCCAATTTAGCTCTTTTTGTTGCCACGAGAATTCCTCTCTTTTTGCGAAAACCAAAAGCCCTTTTTTAGAAAGACTCTTTTTAGCCTTAGAGAGATAGTACGTCTTTTATTGATGTTTTGAGCAAAAGAAACTCTATTTCAACTAGAATAACTATCTAAAACATTTGGAAAAAATGCTTAAAATTTTTCATCTGATTTTTGAGCGAAATCGGCTATTTTTGTCGAAAAATCAATATTCTTTTTGTATTTAAGAACGTTTGCAAAGTTCCTTAGAAAAGGAAGGAAATACTTTGGAACCCCTTCCGCCATTTATAGTTAAAAATTGGATCCTAAGAAAAAAGTATCCCCCGGTAAAGCGAAAGAACCCGTCAAGAATTTAAGTTTAAAACGGGCTGGCGACAATTTAAAAAACAACTACATTATTACCTGCAAAAAGTTGAGCAAATCATTCAAGCATCGCTGGCTCCATGTCTCGCTCAACAGGAACTGCTTCAACTCGTCGACGTGCCACTGGTCGAACAGGATTCGCGGCACGAATTTGATCTCGCTGTTGTTCTTTCGAATATCGGTCATCCAGCCTAAAATATATTTATTTTTTTTAATATAGCTGCTTACCCCGATCAATGTCGTGCGTGCCCTCGATCCGGCAGCTGGCCGCCATGTCGGCCGTTTGCGGCTTGAATTGCAGCCAAACCGGCGAGATATGCGTGAACTTATTGGCCGCCCATTTCGCGAGATCATATCCTCGATTGTTCCACTAAAAAAGAATTGACTCTTCAAGCTTATTTTTACTAACCGGGGTGATGTAGGCAAGCGATGCTCCGGGGAATTTTCGTTCTTTCGCATCCACGAATTGCTCATTCTTGAGAATATTCTCTTTCGTCACCTTCGCGGCCGGAAATTCGAGGGGTTCGGTCTAAAAAAGGTTCAAAAGCTTCCAAAATACCTACCTCAATCCCTCCGTGCTCATTCCCCGTTGAGCGAGCCTTTTCCTTTTCGGGTTCCGGCTCAGGCTCCTTCTCCTTTTGCCTTGTTTTCCGGTCTGATTTTGATAGAGCTGTCAATCCAACAGCTAGTAGCAAGATTAGAAACGCGATTCGCATTTTGCAGCTGTCGTGGACGAGCTGTGAGTGGGCGTTTGCATGGCCAAATCGGGCGGTGGCCTAAAGCGTGCCCCGGGGGATGAACGGTTCTCTTTGACTTGACAAAGCTATGAACGGCTTTTATAAACAGTAAAAGCGACCCTTATAGATCGCTGACATTCAGAAAACGCTTATTTTTAACTTTATAACCCTACTTAATATCTTAATATTACTATTGTTGTCGCGCCGCTTAGCGAATTCCCTCTATATCCGCTCGAAAGCTTGCCGAAACGGTTTCATAATCAAAATTCCGTTCTGAATCAATGTTTTTGCCTGGTTTAGATAAAATAAACCTTGAAACGCTGTTTTCCATTCGTTTTTATATAGGATTTAGATGTTTTTGACCTCCCAATCAATAGCTAGAAACAGAATCGTCTTTTTCCTTAACTTTTTGAATACCAAAGCCAAGCAGAAGTTAATTGCTGGAGCAAATTCCGCTCTGACGCTTATTACGAATTGCCCGCTTTTGGCTTGTTTCTCGGTTTCACAACGCGCCTTGTTCGTCATCGATTTCCGTTGATTTCCCTGTGATCCGTGCACGGCTGTTTGGAAAGCAGCACCCCATTATAGCCCAGAATTTCCAGGGGAAATGCTTGATGCCGATGACAACCACCCCAACGGTGATCGCTTCGATTCGCCACCCCTGCAAGCGCCATCGACTCAGGAACCGGTATTCCTGACAAGGCTCTTTGAAACGATTTTCTTCAGCTCACCGACTTGTTGCTGGACGACGACGATGACGAGCATATGACGAGCTCAAAGCTGCGCTTGGACGACTCTCACGTCAGCCCGGTGCAAGCTGTCGCAAAAGTCAATGAAACTGCCAATTCGTCGTCATCATCCTCCGGCAGCAGCCCACGCGTTTACGAGAAGGACTGGACTCTTACTATCACGGTGAGCGCAATTTTCGAGGTTATAAACCTTTTTATAGATTGACCATTTCGAGAAGCGTGGCGAGGGAATCAACGCGTACCTCGTTTACAAGATCTTGACCGAGGCCCGCAATGTTCCCGGCATCTCTGACCGTACCCATGAGGTTTTCTTTCTTTCATAATTTTAAAACTTTTTTTCAGGTCTGGCGGCGCTTCTCAGACTTCCTCGGGCTGCATGAGAAGCTTGTCGACAAATTCCTACGCCGTGGAATCGTTGTTCCGAGTCCCCCGGAGAAAAGCCTGGCTGCTATGACAAAGTAAGCGATTTTTGTTAGACATTATCCCGCATTTTTAGGACAAAGTCTGGGAACAACGATCAGTCGATTAACAACAACATCGGAACGGAGCGGTCACGACAATTGCAGCGGTTCCTGCTTCGTGTCGTTCAGGTAATAGTTTTCTTGTCATCGCCAAATAGTCTTTTTAGCACCCAAAAATGCGAACCGATTGTGACGTCCGGGACTTCCTGACGATGAGCAGCGAATTGCCGAAGGCCAGCAATACTGCCACTCTTTCGTCCGCCGGAGTCAAGCGTCTTTTCAAGAGTGTCAGCGAGGTTTGCTGTTTGAGCTCGAGAAAGAATCATTTGTTTTAGGCTTTCACGAAAATAGCTTTCCACATGGAGGAGGGCGATCGCTGGTTCGAGCAGACCCAATCGCATGTCGAGGAGCTCGAAGAACTTCTCCGCAAATTGCTGTCTCTGGCCGAAAACTTGCACCAGCAACGGAAGGAGCTGCACGGCTCTTGCGAAAGTCTTTCTAAGGTAGGCATTGATTTTTACGTTTTTAACAAGTTTCGTAGGCCGTCTCGATGCTCGCGTCTTGCGAGGAATCAACCGCGTTAGCTCGTGCTCTCTCCCATTTGGCCGAGACCGAGGAAAACGTCGCTGGATGCTTCGGACGCCAGGTTCCGCTTTCTCCTCGTTATTTGAAATTTATTCAGGCGGAAAACGATCAAGCAAAGCTGGTGGAATCTGTTGGCGAGTACGTCGCCCTCTTCCAAAGTCTGAAAGACGTGTTCAACGAGCGCGTGCGGCTGTGGCAAGCTTGGCAGGCTGCTCAGCAGAATTTGACCAGGAAGCGCGAGCAGAAGGCCAGGTTTGAAAATTTTCTTCGACAATTTGTTTTTCTTACAGGTTCGAGCTGGCTGGGCGCACCGACAAGGCTCAGCAGGCCAAGGACGAGATGGACGACGCGGAGCGCAAGGTTGATCAGCTCGAGGTTTGTCAAGTTTAAGAGTTACAGTTTTGTTTCTAGTTGGATTTCGGCGACCTGTCCCGGCTTGTCCGCGACGAAGTGGGCCGCTTTGATGCACAGCGCCGTGAAGACCTCAAGGAGATTATCATAGAGTTCCTTGAATCCCTCCTTTCCGAACAGCAAGATGTAAGGCTAAATCTATCTTCTAAACATTCCATTTTTAGCTCCTCAAAGCCTGGGAACGATTCGCCCCCGAGACTGCCGCCATCATCCTCTAAACTGTGCCTTGCAATACAAATCCCGACTAATTTATTCGCCCTTCGCCATATGATTCCATGCCTTTTCCCTTTTTCCTCAACGTGTTCTGCTAAAGTGTGCTACTTCTTGGGGTCGGCAAGGAATCCTTTTGCGTTTTGCTTTCACTTTGCTGTTAGATGCCCATCCACTGAAAAACCCTTGTGATAAACTCCTGCGCCTCTGTGAATAACTGTCTATCCTCCTGTGGTTACTTTCTTCTGGTGATTGACCCCCCGTTTAATTTTAGTCCTCTGTGTGATCGACTTGCAACTTTGTAACATTGCCAATTTGTGATTCTCTGGATAAAGGGAGTGTTGTACGCGAAAAAAACTCCCGAAAACGCATTCAAAAGGCTATTTTTGTACTGGTGAGTTAGCGGGGGTCCGCAATTTTTTTATATTTCCAGATCCGCTCTATGATGAAATTATCCATTCTTTTTAGATAACAAAAGTTCAAATTTGCACAGAATTTCGACGAACTTTCGATTTGTTTTAATCTTTTATCACTTTTTAGTGTTAGTAAACTACTAAACTAAAGCTATAAACCTAGTTTTTTTTATTGCTCTGAAGGAAACTCTTATAAAGGAAGTTAAGTTCCTCCACCCCCCCCCCTAACCTACCAGAACCGCTTTTTTATAGCAGTTCAGGTCGATGAAGCCCGGGCTGTGCGGCGGAATTCAAATGTGTCTCCGGTGCTGTGCTGTGTGGCTATGGAGGAGACACCAGTTGCGCAACGGCCCGCTGAGCAGGTCAACTGGGGGCATTCCGGGCCATCCTCTACTCCCGTCTCCTCAGAGCCCTTTGAATGCATCGGATCGCCCTTGTCCGGTCTGCCCACGGCATCCTAATGAGCCCCGCAAATAGGCATACAATTACGCCCCGCTGCCCGGGCAAATAACCGACGGTGTTTTTTGAATTTCTGGGTGTGGGACTGGGGTGAAGATGGCATTGGGAGGCACGGGGAATTTCTGGGAGCCTTGCAAACTATCATGGATTGGTTAGACGAAGAATCTAAGCGCGAATTTCCTCTAGTAATCCTAAATGGCCCTGTAATGATATAGAAACTATATTTAGTTGTATTTTGCCGTGTTTAGGTATACGTTTCCGGTATTTACGAAAAGCTCAAAGAATTCTCACTTTTTAGTCAGAGATATCAAGTTTTCAAATTTTCAAATTTGTTAAGAAATATTGGCTATTTTTATCGCAGCTTACGCTGTTTTAGATATAAAAATTATAAAGTGCTATCACCATTTTCGAAAATGTTGCTTTTTCGTCAAAAATGTCCGGAAAAATGGTCGAAATTCCCGAAATTTCAACTTTTTAGAAAGGTTCAAAATTTTTAAGGTAATTCTCTAGGCATCAAAAACTGCTAAATATGCGAGAAAATACACGATATCCGGCGTATAGGGAGGTAAAGCGCCCCCGCTAATACGAAGACCAGACCTTGTAGAGTTTTGTGAAGACGAGCTTAAAATATCTAAAAGATCTAAGGAAATGGCTAAACTCTTTTTTAGATCAATCATGGTATATTTAGTACCTTAACAATACCACCTTACCAAATCCCATTTTCAGGCGTGAATCAACAAGGCGCAGTCGGCTGGGGCTACCTGTTGGCATGGGCAGCTTTTGAACGGCGTTCCCCTGGGGGGCTGGGCGCTGGCGCCACAGGTGTCTGTTTTTATGGGCGGTGATGGGGGTGGCAATTTGCATAGCGGCTGTGAGGGGGGGCGAAAGAAGAGACCACCCCCGATGGGGAACCATTGCGGCACTGCAGGGTCATCGGAGGTCAGCCATAGCCGACAACCGCCCAGCCCAACCCCGCTGGTACGCGACCGGGACAGGAGGGCCTCTCGGGTCACACCATTACAATATTACAACATTCCTTTCGCTACACAATGCCATAACCACTTTTGAGCTTTTGCCGAGTTGCCTATTTTTAGTTGAAAGCGTTTTAGATAGCTACTTTTAGGGGTTTTTGTGGGGTTTTTTTGACGTTTTTGTAACAAATTCCGCGTTCGCTATTCTTTAGAAGTTTTTTTGATTGATTATCAAGCGTTTTTTACTAGTTTTTAGCTATTTTCTAACGAATTCCAGTTTGCCCGTATATTTCACGGTTGTTTAGATTGCGAATTTTTGGAGGTTTTGTGGCTTTTTTTAGCGATTTTTTTCACGAATTCGGTGGCGATTTTTTAGAAGTTTTTTCAGATTGTTTATCAACCTTTTTTGAAATCTTCATAAGCCGCTTTTCCGACCTATTAGTCAGAAAATTTCCAGGCTTTTTCGAGATAATAGATTTTTCACCTTTATTTGGCTTAGGTATTTTGATAATGCACTCTTTTTTCTGTTTTTTAAACGTAAAAACGATACATTTTCCCCGACAGCGGGTTTAATGTGTTTTAAACGTTAAAAAATAGCGATTTTTCGACCAAAAATGGCCGAATTCGACCAAAATTCAAGTTTTAAAACCTAATGGGCATTATTACGGCTTGAAATTTAGCTAAATTAGCTCCAAAAATACATAATAAGGGTAATAACAATTACATTACTCGGCATTTCTGAACTGTAACCCCTCCCCCCGATAATGCCAAAGAACCATTTTTGGCGTTTTAGCGATTTTTTTAAAGTTTTAAAACCTTTTGCCTACAATATCAGCACTTTGTTCGTCTATTTTTAGAAACTACTCTTGATTTCAGTTCTACACCAACTTCAGTCCAGAACCCTACCGTAACCCCGCCCGAAACGAAACTTTTCCCCAATTTCCTGGAAAAACCCGGCGCTGTACGATCCCATATACAGGAAGCTCATTTGTGGCCCCCCTGAGGATTCTGTACAACAGCCCCCGAAATAGTCTTCAATTAATCGAGGGCAGGATAAATTGCAAATTTCCGGCATTCTAGAAACCCCCTGGGCGGCCTCGGGGCCAGATATAAAGCGGATGTTTTTGCGGAGCGTTCTGTACAGTTTCACTCCCAGCATCAGCACCAGCGTTTCTCGATGATTCCTTGTGGCTCATCAGCTCGCCATAGCATTCGGGAAAGAATTTGTCTAACGGAGACGGGGGGTGCAAAGTTATTTGTATTTTATTGTTTTACGTAGAACTACAAGGTTGGGTACTAGCCTGTTAGCGGAGGGGAGACAATATTTCCCGTTACAGTACGGCAATATAGCGAAAGATAGGCCATTTTTGTAGCATTTTACATAGCTATTAGAGAACAAACGCCAAGAAAAAAATTATCGACAAATTGTGAATTTTTTTTAGGCGAAAATGTGTAAAAATTGCTTTTAAAGGATCATAATTTGCAATTTACGATATTTTTAATCTATTTTATAACTTCGTCACATTCAAACACTGCTAAAAACCCTATAAAAAACAAAATATATTATTGACGGGAAGGCATAGACGCAAAATTAAAATTTAGCCCTGCTAAAAATAGAAAAATTGGGGTTTTTTGCGTTTTTTTGTTGTTTTACGTATATTTCAAGAATCGGACGTTATTAAATTTGTGAAGCGTTGTAGAGTGAGAGGACAACCCCCCCCCCCCCGTTAAGATTCAAGTACCTGAAATCTCTAAAAACTTTGAGATGCTTATGAAATACTGTTTTTATTATATTTTCAGTGGGTTTTAGGGCCATAGGATCCCCCCCCGCTAAGAGTCAAGTGCCCTGAAATCTTTAAAAACCTGAAAATCGGTTGAAAATAGTGTTTATCATATTTTCGGTGGGCTTTGGGGTCATGGGTCAAAAAAGTCCCCCCCGTTAAGGGACCAGAACCGAGTTTAAAACGGCTAAAAATATGGAAGTGTTATTTCATAATTGATTTTACTTTGTTGGTTTATCCATTTTATCTATTTTTTTTGGTTCAATATTACTTATTTCTATCGGTAAAAATAGACTTAAATAATACTGGGGGGTTGTATCGGCTTTTCAGTCGGGTTGCGCATGCACATTTCACCGTTCCCCGTTGCCTTTCCCCCCCCCCCCCTGGTCGACACACTGTCGGAGGTCACATGTGTTGACGATGGGATGGAATTGCGCAATGTGGAAATATACGAAGAGAAAGCGACCGGGAGGCCATCCACCACCTCTCGCTTCCCGCCAGCCGATTCCCGCCCGCCCGCCCGCTCGCCCGCCTTGTTCGGCTCGCGCTCAATTATCGAATTTTCGCCCGGCACACCACCAAAATAACCTGCCCGTTTCTCCATCTCGACAGTTCATCATGGTGAAACTGTCGGCGCTGCTTTGTTTCGCGGAATCTGAGAATTTTTTGAAGACTTTTCGAACTCTTCTTCGGCTTTGAGCCAAAAACGCAACTTTTTTTGCAGTAAAAACAACTATTTTGAAGCCAGAATTTTTTTGCCTATCTTGCCGATTTATAAAAAAAATTTTTAAATCAGAGTTTAAATAAAATTCAGCACTATCTCTAACGAAAAATAGTACAAAAGCCTAGAAAAATACTATTAAAAGGCGTGCAACACATTTTATGCACCCTTTTTAGATGAATTTCAAGAGGGCAAAACTATCTATAAAACCTAGAAAAAGGCTAAAAACTTCAAAAAAACTTTGATATTATATATTTTTGAAAATTTTTGGTCCAATAAATTGTTTTTTTAAGGGATTTTAGTAAACGTTTCTAAAGTTTTTTTCGTTTATCGACAATAAGGAATAGAAACCCTTGAATCTAATTTATAGATAATCTATTTTCACTCCGCTTCTGGATCTATACTTTTTAAACTACTTATTTATACTTCTTCGACAAATGTTATATTTTTTTCCTGTCCTCTCGAGCGTTTACATCGAAAATCAATCCCCGCCCCTCAATATCTACCCCCAATCCTGTTGTCCCGCCCAAAAACATCTTTTATGAAATCATCGAAAACATTGTCCCGACACAATCCACAATATCTTTTCGAGCCCCGCGCAAAATCAGTGTTTAGCTGTTAGTGATAGCTTTAGCTTGCGCGGAAAGCCACAAAAATGACCGTTGATATTTGAAGTCGTCCCCTGGACCCGCACCCCCGATTGAACCTTTTTCTCTCTTTTGGGACAGCTGTCGGCATTGGGGTTGCGCAATACCCTCTCACAACTTGTGCCCACCAAATTGCACAATCTTTTTTTGCGTAGAGCATCCATTACAAGACAAATTAAACTACACTTTTCGAATTTTCCAAGAAAAACTTTCGAGCTGGTGCTCCAGATGACGCTTCCCCGCTTTTCAACGTACTTTCCAGATGTGTTCCCCGGCTTTGGAGAAAGAGCGTCTATGCCAACTGGATTTTGAAGAAGACTCCGGGCGAGATAGTGCATCGGAAAGTCAAGGTAATTTTTATAGAACATTTAATGTACTACATTTTTTATATAAAAGGGTGATTTGCAATCGAGATTAAACGAAAAAGGTTCTTTTGCATTATCGGGGGGGGGTGTCAGGCAGGGGCCCCCAAATTTTTTTTTTTTTTCTTAGGATCGATTTTTTGCAATATGTTTTTCTAAACTATTTTTTTACTGTTCTAAACGTAAAAACCTCACAAATTTTTACTAAAAATACTAAATATACCAAATTTTCGAATTTTAGACGATTTTTAAGTGTTTTTAAATGTTTCCCACTGAAATATGCTTAGATTTTAGTAGACCACTATTAAAACGCTTCCTAGTACGTTAATAAGACTTGCTTTTACAAAAAATCCCTCCCCCCCCGATAATGCAAGAGTACCAAGAAAAAAATTTGCAAAAAATTCCGAGGCGTTTGTTTCATTTTTGTTTCCAGTCTCCCCTGCCACGGCGGTTCCAATTGCGCTTCCACCTAATTTTGATCCGTTGCTGCTGCAATTGGGCAGTCAACAATTGTTATCATTGCTACAGGTAAATCACGACTAGCAAGTATTTTTAAACTTTTTTAATTGGAAAATATACTAAAAAAGTGTGTTACTGTTAAGGCTATAATCACAAAAAAAATGTTTTTTTAAGTTGGCAAACTTTTCGGCGACTGTCCCGAATCCGCAGAGTTTCCCGATGCACCCACTCTGCGACCCGACCGTGCTGCAGATGCTGAATGTCGAGAAGCCGCACAGCGAATTGACGATTAAAAGGTGGGATTCGACAAAAATAAGATAATAAAAAAAAAAAAAAATTTTTTAATTTTTTTTTTTTTTTTTTTTTTTTTTTTTTTTTTTTTTTTTTTTTTTATTTTTTTTTTTTTTTTTTTTTAATTTTTATAAAAAAAAAATAAAAAAAAAAAAATTTTTTTTTTTTTTTTTAAATTTAAAAAAAAAAAAAAAAAAAATTTTTTTTTTAATAATGGGGGGGGGGGGAGATCATAAAAATAAAAAATCAATCAAAACTAGCACCTTCAGAGAGCCGTCATTTAATGACGAGACAACCAGCACCACTTCAGAACAATCTGGCATTACGCCGACGAAGAAGCAAGCGGTAAGTATAGGAAAAAGCGAGGCGGAAAACGCATGATTTCAGCTAGACTATGCTGAGCGTCGACGGCGAAATAACGATTCGGCTAGACGATCGAGAGAGGTGAGCACGACATTTCAGTATAAAATGAATAAAATCGGTACTTTTGCAATATCGGAGGATTTTCTATAAATTAGTAGATATATCTAGTAAATTTGAGTATTTTGATAGGGTTATTTGACAAATATGAACTATATTTCAAGCGGCAAATTTTTGGAAAACCAAAACGCTAAAAAATTTGAAATTTTTGGTGAAAATCGGCACGAGACCTCTATATTTTGGTATTTTGCTAATAGATCTGTTTGGTTTCGCCCCCCCGATATCGCAAAAGCACCGAAAAACGTAATACTGTGTCAAAATCAGGAAATCAAGGTTTATTCCAGGCTTTTTCAGGTGCGCCGGCAACGCGAAATGGAAAATCGGCATAAAAGCGAGAAGTTGGCCCGGGAGAACGAGGAGCTGCGCAAGGAGGTCGGCACTGATCTTTATTTTAATCGATATCATATATTTAAATATTTGAAAATTATTTTCTAGGTGCAACGATTACGCGCCGAGGTTGCGCAGGTGACGATGGCCGTGTTGGCCATGAACGAGCTGAAGAAGAGCCAATAAAAATTTTTTGGTTTACTCCGATTTTTTCATCCATTCCATTGAAGCCCTCGCTAGCATTAGTCAATTTCATTTCGAATTTCTTTGTACTTTTAACCGTACCCTACCATTATTAATAATTTTTGCATATTACTGTGTGTCCTCGGGTAAGCTATTCAGGTTTTTGTTCTCAATTACTTCCTTGTATATTTGAAGGTATAAAGATTTTGTGGAGTGCATGTAGCCAGGTGGTTTGAATGGACACACTGTAGCTGAGGAAAAGTGATTGTTGCTGGCCATCGCGGCCCCTTTGGGCCATTACATAACGATACCGGGGGTCAAGCACTGGATTACCCCCGGCTCACCCACTTGATCATCCTCCGCCTAATCCACTGCCAGGGCGCGTTCAAAGAGGAATCAGGGGGTCGGGTCAGGATAATTCAAAAAAATCGTGGTGGGAAAAAATTTCTATCGTGAATTGCGTTATGAAAAAAAATTCGGCCTGACGGCCGAGAAATCGGCTGCACAGAAAACAAACATACTTTTCTCGCTTATAGGATAGGACCAGAATCGAACCTCCTGCGCTACTTCCCCCTCCTGGAAACGCGCGCGACCTGGCTCACTATGCCCAAAATCGTGCAAATAGCCGTTTATACTACCAAATTACAAAAATTATTTTAAATATGAAAATAAAGTTTATTCTGTTCTTGATCAGTTTTGCGGTTTTTGACTATTCGGAAACGTAAAAAATATACGAAAACCTATTAAAAAAGGCCAAAAATATAGATTTTCCGATTTTCCCGCAATTTCAAATTGTTTCCGAACAAAGAGGGTTCCCATATTTACCACAAAAACACAATTTTACTGTCGAAAATAGCAGGATCTGTAAAATCCAATACGCGCGCAAAGAAATTAAGTAATGGCCCCAGGCTATTCGGTAGATATGGGGGCAAGAAAGGCTATCCATCTGCCTTTCTGCTATGATAAAAATACTTCCTTCTGTTCATTTGATCCTCGATTATTATAGTTCCCTCCTCTAACTATATCCAACTAATCAACAACTAGACCAATTGCTGGCTAAAGAAAAAAAGAAAAGATACAGGCGACAAATGAAAACAGGAAAACGATCGTCGAACAAATGTCCATTCAATTTCTTGGCTCTACCCATTCGACTACAATCTATTGTCTCTTCTCAGTTGGGATTTCGAGAAAGGATCCGTCTACGTCATGCTACAAAAGTACGTTTCTTGCATCATCCCGTATTTACTGTAAGCATGTGGGGGCAAACTAACGGGGATTCTTTAGGGAATAAGTCCTTTCAGACATTGCCATATCGATTCATTCAACACAATTCACATTGGCCGACGAGTCATCGAGTCTCGGATATCCTCATTTCTATCGACAAATATCCACGGATCGTTCCCGAGGTATCCCAGAATTTTCAATAATGTCGCTAATTTTCGTAGTTTTTCAAGGTCATTCGACATGCATAAAAAATATACGAATAGTTTTATTTTCGGCCTAAAACGATGTATAAAATAGTGGTTCTGGGCGGTTAGCGGGGGAAGCCGCCTTTTGTTTTTTCCACCTATACCTACCTATTGATGATATACCATGAATTGTTATAGTGTTTTTAGTAGTTTTTGATTGCTAGAAATGCATCAAAAATATTTTTTAAAATTTTAAAACTAAAATTTTACCTTTTGGTTCATTTTTCTTACAGTTTTCACCAAAAAGTCAAAAATTTTCGAAAAGTTTCATTATCTTTGATAGTATTTTTCTATTTGCATACGTAAAAAACTAGAAAAATGGTTTATATTTTATTATAGGGCCGTAGAGAATTATTAGGAAAAAAATTGGTTCCCCCCGCTAACAGTCCAGAACCAAATCGCCATGGACAAAAGCAATATCAATAGCAAAAGCCATCAGCAATATCGATCCTGAGCATATTATGATTCTAGAGCACGGCTGTCACTTTTCGCACCCACTGCGGCGAGATAGCCCTCAAATATTGGAGAGGCATCTTCGAATTTTGTCATAACAATTATGTTTGGCATACCCATGGGCGACCACACCACACGAGGCCGTACGTTTTTTAACCATTTCATTACTATAATTTAATTTTATAATTTTTTATTAATTTGAATATTTCTGCGACAATCGAATCAAAATTGAATTAGATGAAAAAAAATAGATATTATAGGGTTGTCGGCAATCGAGTGACGTATACACTTGAAAATTGCGACAATGAGAAAGCGCTCTCGATAATGAATAGGTACACATAGGATAACGGGGGAATAAAATAACGGGGGGGCACTCATTATTATGAAATTTGCAATTACTGAGGGATTTTGCGAGTGCCATTCGATAGAGCGTCGAAAAATATACTAAGAGAATTAATTTCAGCCCGAAATCATGTAATAGAAATTTTTTATTGAATAAACAAAAATTGAGGAAAATCTATGGGCAGCACATAGGATAACGGGGGGAAAGTCAAATTTTCGAAATTTTCGAAATTTTCGGTATTTTGAAAACGTCATCCGGTAAAGCGTCGAAAACTGCCCTAGGAAAATTAATTTCAGCCCGAAATAATGTAAATGAAATTTTTTATCGAATAAACAAAAATTGATCAAAATCCATGGGCAGCACATAGGATAACGGGGGGGGGAAAGCCAAATTTTTGAGATTTTCGATATTTTGAAAACGCGAATCGATAGAACATGAAAAAATATACTAAGAGATTTTTTTACAACGCGAAAAAATGTATTATAAAAGTTTTATAGCCTAAAAACGCTTTTTGAAAACTATGGGCAGCACATAGGATAACAGGGGGGGAAAAATTTTCGGCGTTTTGAATATTTTCGAAATTTTGAAAATGCCATTCGATAGAGGACCGAAAAATATACTAAGAGTTTTTTACAGCCCGAAAAAGCTAATTTAAAAATACTTTTATCATATAAAAAGTTTGAGTGCCCCCCCGTTATTTTTTTCCCCCCCGTTATCCTATGTGTACCAATGAATAAGTTATCGGAGGGCATTGTGCCGAATGCCGTCGGTTTATATATCTTTACGGGCACTCTGCAGACGGTCGGTCCTTGCTTTATCGTTAAAAATAGGATCTTTTCAGGAGCTTGAATTCCCGATTCGCCGACTTTCCCTCCTCAACAATCCCCACTCGATCCTCATCAAAGCTTGTCGACGTTATTCGTCGACACAGATCGATTGGCTGAAAAGTCACGGCTTCTCCCTCGATGTCGTGGTCTGGTTTTGGTTCTTTTATGAATTAGACAGGGTTGAAAACCTGCTATGCGGCTGTTCACCGCTGGCCCCGTCTGGATCCGATGACAGTGCGGAGAGCTTGTGGTGATCTAGGGTCTGATACGCTTCTGGACCAATTTTGGGACCGATCGGATGTGAACCGGCGAAATGCTAGCAGGGTGCTTTTTTTGGGGGTCCTGTATCGTAGAATTCACGGATATTTATAGGGCATAATCCCATCAATAACATGCCGGTACCTAAAAGATGACTGGATGAGTGAACAGCTGCCACTTTGGGATCAGGTATAATACACCCTTACAGGTTGAACGTCACCAAGCCGCTTTTCACCCCTAGCCACGTCGGGAACCAGTCCCACTACCTGAATCAAGTTTTTGGGCGCGAGCCCACCTTTTTTATATCAAGAGGGGATGCGTCTGTGCACGGTTTTTAACTGTCCGTGAGCATAAAAACTTTACAAATGCTAATAGAAAAATTCAGTTTGGTTAGAAAAATTGTTTTTCGACCCAAAATGACCAACATTTCGACGTTTTACAGTTTTTTTTACGTCTAATATAGTTCTTAAACACGTATGCAACCTGACTAATTAGAACAATCTCTGGGCAATGGCGTCGAAAAATGGGACGAAAAACTATAATCGGGACGGTGAGTCGCGGATTGTTTTCCAGATGAACGACTCGTCTGTGCTGCTGATCCATACTGGAATCCACGGAGGTCATATCGAGACTCTTTCTACAGTCAATCGTCTTGTCAATTGGGCTGCTATGGTACCTTTATCTGCTTTTCTGAATGCATGTCAATTCGATATTATTGGAATTATCGAAAACTATCAACTATAATAAAAAAGTAGTGGTGTCTGTCCGTCTGAAGCCGAATTCAACTCGAAGGGGAAAGGAGCTAGAGCTTAGCTCTCTTCGGATTCAGATAGAGCGCCGTCAGAAACCCCCAAACTGATAAAAAAATTATGAAAAAGTTTTAGTTTAAATTATTAAAATTAACTTGGAAAGTTTTTTCCTTAGTAAAAGGGGTGGGGGCCCCTCTCCCGGGAGGCCACGCCCCCTTTCCATTCGCCCCTCTTCCCCAGGCCCCTTCCCGCGCCCAAATAGCTATTTAAGTTACTTTAATACTTTTAATACTTTTTAATTATGTTAATTTATTATTTAAATTAGTTAAAGTATCTAAAGCCATCAGGAAGGTGTTTAGGTAGTTTTTGAAGGGGATTTCAGCCATGGGGGGTATCTGAAGCCATCAGGAAGGTATTTAGGTAGTTTTTGAAGGGGATTTCAGCCATGGGGGTATCTGAAGCCATCAGGAAGGTATTTAGGTAGTTTTTGAAGGGGATTTCGGCTATGGGGGGTATCTGAAGCCCTCAGGAAGGTATCGAAGTAGTGTTTGAAAGGGATTTCGGCTGGCTTTCGATTTTCTGAAACCATCACTATATGTATTGGTGAAAGTAGCAAGGGATGTGGTGGTGTCGAATATGAAGTGTAGCCCGAAGGCCAGTCGATTACAGTCGCGAAGCGGCTGTAATCGGCTGGTAATAAATGAATCAATAGAATCCCCCGATGGATGGTAGAGAACGGACAATGTTTGTCACATTGAAGAAGAAACTCCGAAAGAAGGCACAACGATCAATGGTTAAGCGGGTAGGTTGTAGATCAAAATTATTCGTATTGAATTGCTGGTTCTGGACTGTTAGCGGGGGGGGTTAAATTTTTCCCTGTGATTCTCTACGGCCCTATAACCAAATATAAACCATTTTGATAGCATTTTACAGAGTTTTTAGATAGAAAAACAATCTAGAAAAATGGGACAAATGTTGGAAATTTTTTGACTTTGGGATCAAAAATATATGAAAAAAATGAAAATGACCAAAAAAAGGTACAATCTTTGATTTTCAAAATTAGAAAAAATATTTGTAATGACTTTCTAGCAATCAAAAACCACGAAAAACACTATAAAAATACATAATTTAACGTCAACGGGTGGAGAAATAGAAAGTGGTCCTCCCCCCGCTAACAGTCCAGAACTGAATTTCTGCTGAGCTCAATTATAAAAAAGAGGAATTGGCGTAATTTGAGGATATGGCGGCACTTGTCTCCTTCCTCAATCGTCATCAGCCAAACCAACTACCGGGGATCGAGGTAGAATTGTCGGTGAAACGTCGCGGTCTCAAAGCGTTCGTCTCGTTTCTCCTTCGACAAAATTGCCCCAATCCTCTCACTGCCTCTCAACGATTAACACGACTATTTCCCACTAGCTTCAATCTGATGTGGGCCGGAAGGTGTCAATAAAAGGGTTCCTTTTACGAATATACAATCCGACCTCTGCAGAATCAAAACAACCCTCAAAATACTAAAAAAAATTTGCATAAATTTACGCATCTCACGTTTTACAAACGGAATTGAAAGGATTTGGATGCACGAAAAGATAGACAAGGTTTTTCGAGACAAGAAAAAACTGTTTTCGCGTCAAACAATGGCCAGCTCGCAGCTCGACGACACGTCGGGCGGGCGTACGTCTTCACATCGTAGCCCTGCACCTGTCCACCCATCGCGCAGCCATCTTCGCCAGTCCGGGTATGCAAAGAATTATCTATAAAGATTTTTAATTCATTTTTTGCCTAAATGTTAGCGTATTCTTACTCTACCGAGCGCTGCGAACATTTAGGTATACTTTACAACCATCTAAGCCAATAACTAAGCGAAATATGGGCCAATTTCCGATTCGGCGGGTTTATTTTTTTCCCTAATTTTTATTTTTTTTTTAAATTTAATGTTTTCATACTCTACAGATCAAGACGAACATTTTGGTATAACTTACAGCCCTATAGGTCAATAACTAAAAGAAATATACCATTTTCCAGCGTCGTCTCCGACCGTACCGGTATCTCAGCTTCCCGCCTGCAGTACATCGGCCATGGCCACCTTCCTACCAATTCGCCCTCAATCTCCACGGCTCGCTCTGATCACTCCGCTACGCTCCTCCGTACGGCCGTAGCCGATGGCTCATCTCCTCGCCATCTGCCCGTCTCCAATGTGTCGCCCACCCCAGCCACTGCTCGTCTCCTTTCCCCAAATGCTACGCCGGGGCGCAGGTAATTTATATGTTCATCGAATTACACATTAATAGGGTTGCGCTGACCCCCGCCGAAGTGAGGGCCATCATCGCCGGGATGACCCCCCAGCACACGGCCGCCACGCAGAACTCGGCGTCTCCGTACAGCACGCCTCGCCCGGGCTCTGAAATTGATCTCGATGCCGCGCGTACGGCATCTTTAAAGTTATAGCAACTTATCTCTTTTTCCAGTGAAAAAGGCCGGCCGTCGGAGCATCACCGCGTCGGCGCGCCGCAGGGGAACCTCATCTACCCGTCGCTCTTCTACGAGTTCATCTAACGGCTCGAAGAGCCGCAAAAACGTCATCATCGATGCGCAAGAAGGAAATCACTTTTCTCGTCAGCGGTATGGGCGCTTTCATTTATCTTTTGAAATTCGCCCTTTCTAGGCCGATTTTCACTCCCGACCCCTCGACGGCTACGGGCTCGGCGTCGAATGCGTCGTGCGATCAGAATGCCATTCCGATGGAGTCGCCCTACTTCAAGAAGGTCGGTTTTGGGCTGTGGTATCGTGTTCCCCACCTATTGTTTCTTGGACCTCCGTTTGGCTACGAGGTTTTAAGGTAGACCAGAAGCTCGCCAGACCGAGGCGAACACGTTGGTCTACTTTACAACCTTGTAGCCAGCGGGGAGCCGAGATAAAACAGGCAAAGTTAATTTCACTATTTGGTCGTCTCAAAACCGGATATTCCTTTAGGAACCGGCCGTCGTGAGTCGTGTGTCCCTGACCACTCCACCGCCAGTGGTTGTGGACAACGTGACGGGGTATTCCTCGGGCCATCCAACCGCCCACATCATCTCCGACACGGACACCGTCGGCCGGATCGACGGCAACCGCTCGCGAGCCTCGCGCACGCCCGCGTCCAACAAGAGCGCTAGCCGAGCCTCCACCAGCAAGGCGGCTTCTCTCAAGCGCACGCCTCGTCCTGGTAGGCCAAACATGGGAAAAACTCTATTTCTCTAATTTTTTTATCCCCGTAACGTACACTTGGATTTCAGAGGCTCCCACCTCTTCCATCGGCCGATCCAGCGCCAAGCGTGGATCCAAACCAAAGCCGAAGAAGCCGAAATCGCTGTTCTGCCACACGAACGACTCGAAGTCGTCCGTCTCAGACGCTGCCCGCCAGAGGGCCAGCCAGAAGAAGGCGATGAAGAAGAGGGTGGCCCAGACGCTGTCCAACTCGAGCTCGACGTCGGCCAGGAAGTCGAAGAAGCAGATGGTGGCCGTGGGCACGGATCCGTCTGGGCTTGTTCGGGTAGGCCACGAAATTGATAGTGAATCAAAAACTCAATTAAGAAGAAGATACAAGAAATAAAAATTTTTAAGAGAAAACATTTAATTCCCTACATTTATAGGTCCGCGTCCGGGTGCAGTTGGTGAACAAATCTGCGAACAACCCCCCGCTGAACACCAACGTCTCGGCCATGAATACCACCCGTGTACCTTCCAGCTAGCCACCTCCAGTTTCTCCCATTAAAAAGAAGAACCGAAAACTCGTCGCCACTCCCCTTAATCCGCCAACCCGTTGGCTTTTGGAGCCCTGCCATTCTGGTGTATATTCCCTATGCGCTCGTCGTCAATAAATATTCATTTCCGACCGCTGTTTCCTTGTTTCCAGCATCATAAAGTACGATTTTAGAGGCAAAGGACCCTTGCTAGCCTGCCCTTACAAAGGGTGGATCGCTCACGGCGTCTTAGGCCTTACTTGGAGCGCGCACGAGGGGACGGGAGGGACTGGGCTAGGCCACGCCCCTTTTTGGCCCCCAAAATGTATTAGAAAAGACTTTCTAAAGGCTATAACTTTTTTTCGCGAAAGAATTACAAATGTTCCACCTGGCGATCGATGGAGAAGACTCTAGGAAACGAACTTGAAACGTTTTGAAGCAAAAATCAAGAGTTTTCCGTCCCATCTGCCCAATTTTCTACGTGGACTTCGCAAAGATTTATTGACGGTGCATTGCAGAAACGTTTTGCAAAAAAAGCAAAACGGTGTCGCGTCTTTTGGCGAGGGAGGAATCGAACCAGCACCCCGCGCCTGCCGCCGCCTTAGACCACTAGGCCATGCCCGTCCCCACCCCCCGTGCGCGCTCTAAGACACCGTGCGCTATCAAGCGACCCGGGCACCGTATGCGCTGCCCTGCACCTGCTGGCGCCAAAACTTTTTTGAACTCGCCACCACCTTCTCGGTTAGTACTCGGGTCCGAGCGGCAGACCTGCCGGCAAACCTTGGGGCAGACCTGCCGCCCACGATCGCCGGCAGGTCTGCCCCAAAAGCCGTTTGGCAGACGTGCCGGCAGACCTGGGGCTTGGCAGACCTGCCGGCAGACCTGGTGAGGGGCAAACGTGCCGGCATGGGCTTCATTATTGAATAATTGATTTATTTATTGTTTAAGCTTAAGCTTCACTAGCTTACAAGCCAATGAAAAAGTAGTTCCGTAGGTAGGGGATGTGTCTTCGCAGATGTCTCTGGGGGACCTGCAATTGAATAGTTAGTTTGGTTTCTATCTGTTCGTTTGTGACTTACCATACATCGTGATACGCGGAACTTTGCAGATTCCCCTGAGATTTCTTTTGAGATTTGAGTGGTTTCAAAGTTCTCGCTCACCTGCTCTGTTCCAAAAAGGGCAGCGGCCAGCGTACCTTGGCAAACGTGAAGCAACGTCCTTGGCTGGCGACTGCGCTAGCCTGCCCTAAACGTCATCGCTTAATTTACGTCCTTGTAAGGATATGAAAGTTCACTTATGCCTTTTTCCTTTATTGATCTTTATCATACCGCCGCTTTGATTTCAAAACTTACGCTCGCGTATTAGCGCGGGTACAAGTAGATTGCTAAATGGCGGCCGCTTTTCTCAAACCGTGGTTTACTTGGAAAACACTAAATATTTTGTGACAGCAACTTACTTTCTGTCCGAACCATATTCAACGAATCGTTCGGATCCAAACCAAAACCACCGCCGCGGGTAGACGCTGCTTGAAACTGCCTTTTGCTGTTACATTACCTAAAAGCGGAAAATTAAGAAACGTTTAAAAAAACCTTGGTTCTTGCGGTTGGACATAGCAGGTTTCGAGCAATCTATTGACCACGGGGTACTTGGCGACGGATCCTTGTAAGCATTCGACAGGGTTCTAGCACATCAGCAAAACAATGAAACTATCTAAATAAACTTACAATTACCTGTACAAGTCTTTTTATTAAAAAGAGACTTGGCGCGCCGAACGCCTCGCTGCGTGGGTGAGCTGGCCATCTTGGCTGCCATCATGTTTTAATCATCTGGACAAGCGCCATCAGTTAGCGAAGCATCTATAAAGATGGGATCATGGTAAACGGTAAAAAATTAACGCACCTTTCATTTCTCCGATAGCGCTAAACCATGTTCTGAAATAAGTAAGATTTGAAAAGTTTCCGCCAAAAAAATAAACCTCAATACCTTTTTCGTTTTTGGTTTCCGCAACATATACCTTTTCGTTCTTGCGATCCTGAAATCGTCTTCCACTAACCTAATCCGTAAATAGACAGAACCTGAAAGTATTACAGAGAATAAATAATACCTGTTGTAACAGTAAAAAAAATTGTAAAATAATGTGAATGAGATGAAGATGAAGAGCAGCGCGCTTTGTTCTTGAGGCTTGCCGGCACGTTTGCCACAGGTCTGCCCACCGGCCTGCCCCATTTCTGGCCGGCAGGCCTGCCCCAGGTCTGCCGGCACGTGTGCCCCGCTTCAAGTCTGCCGGCAGGGTCGCCGACCCCCGAGGCTGCCGGCACGTTTGCCCAACCCTGCCGGCAGGTCTGCCGGCCCCAAATTCTGCCGGCAGGTCTGCCGCTCCGACCCGAGTAAAGCGCCCGCGCGCGCGCCCGAAATTCGCCCGCGGGCGCGCTCACGGGGCGCCTGGGCGCATTGCTAAAAGCGCCCGCGGGCGCCCGAAACTCGAAAGCGCCCGCGGGCGCGCCCCAATCGCGTTGTAACGGCGTAGGACGGGTTCTTTTAATGCTTTTATTATTTAAAAAAGGGCACTACATAGCTTTTGACGATGCTGTACCCTATACTTAATGTAGATCTTCACGTTCCCTGAGAAATTGGTTGTATTGCGCACCTGAAATATGTTTTTTTTGCTTTCTTGGCTTTAGCTTCGTTTGGAACTTACGGATACGTTCGAATGCGCGATAGACGGCCCCTAAAAGTGTAGCTAATTACCTAATTTCCTTTTGTATACTTCGTAATTGGCACTTACTTTTTTCCCGCTTCCTGAAAACCTGCTTTGATTTGCTTCTTGCCGACGTACTTTGCAACTCCGCCCCAGAGATACCGCAAACGTCGCGCTTCCCATTTGCAATGATGACCATGATCGTCTGAAAGGTTGGCTTATATAAATCGAGAATCTGTAAATCTAAATCTGAAGTATTTTTAAAGTTTTTTGAAGGGACTGGTTGCGTAGCAAAACTTTACCTTCTTTACCTGCGCCATGGCGCTTCAAAGTATCGTATTCTACATTCGACGACCATAACCAAGCGAACCTAGTAACGTATTTGTTAATTTATATATGTTTTGAACATAAATAAGTGCATAATCCAGGAACTTAGCCGTTTTTTTCGCAGAATTGAAAGGTGTTCACCATTCAAATGCGCCCGCGGGCGCGCTCCTAGTTGCGCCCATGGGCGCTTTTTGCGCCCGGGGCGGTTTTGCGCCCTTTGCAAAATTGCGCCCGGGGCGCAAAGGGTCCAGTTCGGGCGCCTCGCGGGCGCTTTGGGTTTTCGGGCGCGCCCGCGGGCGCTTTGCTAACCGAGATTCTTGAAATAGTTTTGGAAGATACGAAATGCCGGAAAGTCAGTTCTGACGGTGCAAAACTTTGTTTTGTGATGCGATTGGGTCCGCCCCTCACCAATCTATCAAACTTCATCGTCACTTTTCCTATCGATTTTCATATTTTTCCTATCTTTTCTAGTATTTCACTACAAACCGAAATCCTACGCATTTTTTTCAGAAATGGACGTCAGTGCCCTTTCGGATCAAGATCTCCGGGAAGAGCTCATCTCCTACGGGGTCAACACTGGCCCGATTACTGGAACAACGCGCACTCTTTACGAGAAGAAGCTAGCCAACCTTCGCAAGGACGGTGTCGCAAAGCCAAAAGCTAAACCGTCGACCCCAGTGCGCTCTCAAAGCTCAAAGTCACCGGCTCGTGCATCGGCCAAAAAGGTACGATTTTTCTGGTTCGATCATATATCGCCTTTAGTCACCAACTCGCCGCTCCAACACCGGTCGGCTTGACGTGAGTGCAGATGAGGCCGACAGCGATCCTGAACATCCAGTGCCCACCTATGAGCAGGCAAGAATGACGCATTGGACCAGTATCTGTTGTTTCAGAAGAGCCCCATCACTTCTTCGCCGAAGCGCGAATCGCGGACGCCGATTCCGATACCTGGCCTCAACACTACGCATGCTCCCAGTTCAGCGGTTTGAAAGGTCTAGGTTTCATAAATTGCTTTTAGAAAAAATGGGATTCTGTCTCGGTTACGAACAAGAAGAGCCGCATCCAAGAACTCCGAGACACCAGCGCAGGCCGCAGCTCTTCGGGCTCCCAATCCACTCCAGTGTCGCAGCGCGACAGCTTTGATCGTCCCGGCGCCACGCCGCCTCGCAATTCGGCAATGAGGACCAAGGTATTTTAATGCGAGGTTGCGAAAGAAATTCTTTTTAGACTACAACTTCTTACTACACACCCGATCTCACTTCAACGGTGCGCAAGACGGTCCGCTCCGGTATGTTTCTCAAATCGGCGTCGTTGGATCTGTTAGATGTGTGCCATTCAATATTTTTTTGCAGGTGCTGGTTCCGCTTACAACAATCTTGGACATACTACCGATGAGGAGGATACGCGCGGTGAAGAATCTGAAAGAATCATTTTCCGCGACACTCCACGTTCTCCCAAGGATTCACCGATCGTGCGCCTCTGGAAACGGCTTTCTGGCAATGGTGACGAGGTTTGTTTTGGCCCTGACAATTTTCCAATCTCAAAGCGATAGCATAGGTATTTTGTTTAGTTCAAAGCCGGGCCTCCCGGAACTTACTACGACATGAAGGTCGGCGGACATCGTACCCGTGTGGAGAATGACACTCGTGCAGGCCGTATCCGTATGCAGCATCAGCAAGAAATTGTTTGTCTTGTTTCCTTTAAATAAGATTGATTTTTAGGTAAATTGGTGGGACGATATTCCGCGGCTGCTCTTGATCATCTTCTCCATTTTCTTCGTGATTCTGGCGATCGGATACGTGACATCCGCTCACCCCGACACTCTGGCCAATGGAGCTAAAGTTGTGGCCGGTAGGGTTTGCCTCTAAAAATTACATTGGATTCGTATTTTCAGCTTCGACTCGTGATATGGTCGGCTTCTTCTACCAATACCTCATCGTTCCGTCTGCTGTGCTGGCCGCCCTTGCTGTAGCCGTCATTGCCGTCTACTACACCCATCGCTACTATCGCAACTCACGCGCCGAAGAGGAGGGCGCCTTCTTCGATCTGGTGGAGAAGATTACAGGTATTGAAATTCAAGAAAAAAAAAATATATTTTCTAATCTAGACACTGTCCGTGATTCTGCTGCCGATGGCGAGGAATATATTAGCGTGCCCCATGTCCGCGATGTCATCTTCCCTCCGGCTCGTCGGTGAGTTTTTAGAGATTTTACAAGATGAGCGTATTTTTTCTGGTTTCTTACGTTTACCTTTTTAGCCGTCCCGCCGAACTGGCTCGCTGGGAGCGCGCCGTGGAGTACGTCAACGATAACGAGTCGCGCATCGCCACCGAGACTCGCCTCATCCGCGGACACGAGTGCGCCGTCTGGAAATGGCTGGAGGCGAAGAAGACCGGATGGCAAGGAAAAGGTTCGCAATTTCTTTTTATCTAATACAGAATGTGTAGCCTTCGCCGAAGCCCTTTCGCCGAACGTCCCAAAACAGGGCCTCACCAAGTTCCTAAAAATTCGCGATATGGTGGCTAACGACGGGTTCGCTTTAGTTTTCCGGTTTGCTGTGTTCTTTGCATTATTACAAGCATGTCCGAGTTCATTCGTTGATGAATTCGAGAGTCGAGGGGTTCTTCGCCCGGGTTTTTCTGTGACTATTAGCAACAATTGATTGGACGTTTTTTATAGGAGATTAGGTTCTACGAAAACGTTTGAATGTCGTTTGCTTGCTCCAATACTTATTTATAGGTCGGATCGCCTAAAGGCCGAGCTGGACATGCGCGACAAGCTGCGCCCTATTCAACCATTACATGTTGGAGTACGTTTAACTGTTTCTTGCTTTAAAATGTCTCTTTTAGTATTGTGCCGACCATAGCACTAACGAGAAGCTAATTTTCGCGATGTTCTCCACTAACGACCAGGCTCATAAAGCCTTTACTGCCCTTCATGGCGAGTGGTATTGCGGTTGGTTTTTGTGGTCAACTTTAGATAATGCTTTTTCAGGTCGCCTCATCAATGTAAAGTACGTCCGTGATATCCGTTACTTTGACCGGTTCCCGGAAGCCGCCAATTTCGAGGAATAAGCCACCGCCCTACCCCTCCGCCTGCCTTATCCATTGCTCACCGTATCTCAATTGTCCCCATACCCGTTGACCAATCTTTATTTTCATACTTATTGTCTTTGCGTTGTGCCGCGAAGCCCCGAATGCCAAAAATTACCTGCCCCGATTGATATCTCTTACCCCGAGGAATAAACTTTAAACATTTTTTTGTACGACACTGGATGAACTGTTACGCTTGCAACCGATTTTATACACTGTTTCCAAACGGTAGGGTATTCGGTGGTTCGTCGTCGAAAACAATTTATCGTCTTTGCCTAGTCCTATGTCGGAAAGAAGAGCGGTGCTCATCTTACGGGAATTGAAGAAGAATCGTGAACGCAGGCGATTTGTCGAGGATGGTGAAGGCTTCTTGATACGCCGTGACACGAACAATGCCCTCAACGCCATGGATACGGCTTTTGATGATAAGATTGTCTCTCGTCAACACGCGCACGTCACCTACCGAGACGGCCAATTCAATATCAGCGATTGGAGCACAACTGGTGTGCAAACATTAAAGCCAATAAACTAATTTAGGTACATTCCTCAATGGGCAACGGCTTCCGAAAAGTGAATCAACCACAACGACATTTTACCACGGAGACCTGATCACGCTTGGCGATCCGGGCCGTCGAGGTACTTTTTCTCGCATATATTCACTGTTATCCTAGATTGTGTTAACTTGGCCGTAACCGCATACGATGAAGCCCAAAATCCGTTGGCGGCGAGGTTGCTTGGCCCTTTTCGACAGAATTTATTTGTCTAGGCCGCTTGCCGCGTTACCGAAGTATGACAACAGTTTTCGCGTGCCAGCAGAACGCTACGATTGGAGGCCGGCACTCGATCGTGGGATCGAGGCGTTCAAATTCCATCTGGTAACTAAATAATTTCCATTTCGACATATATTTTAGCAAGGTGTTGTCGTTCGAGCCGAGCCGGACCTAGATATTTACATCATTTGCCCACCAATCATCAGCATGGAATTTGGCGGGCTACTGTTGCAAAGAGAGTCGTTAGGGCCCGGGCGGTAGTCCTTGATATGAAAATTTATGGTTTTAGTTTTCCCCCGACCAAGAACGTGCTCGAAGTTGGAGACTGGCTGGACGTGGAGGCTTTGCCTTTACAAGAAGGCGATCCGGTTTTCATCACTCATCGTGTGATTATGGTATTTTTTTGATGATTATCGCAATTGGCTATTTTTAGGTTCGCGATATATTGCCAACGCCTGTGGATCAATCAACTGTTTTTGGCCTCTATCAGGTATTCCCTTCTAAAAATCAGGTGCATTACGATGTTCAGGTCAATCTGGAATTCAATTGGCCATCTTGTGTGGAAGAAGAGGTTCACGCAAAGAAGGAGATCGTCCTAAAATCAACCCTCGGCGTTTTCGTTATCGCCCCAGCCCAACTACTCGCACAATTTTCAAGCGCCCAGTCGCCATTGGTAAACTTGTCTGCCTGTTTACAAGGACACTATTTAGACGTTCCGCGCCAAAGCGACTTGTTCTTTGCCAGATGATGATACGAAGATATGGCTCCGACTCTCTAGCGCGACCGAATTGATCGAAGTCCGGCATCCTTAGTTTTTATACCCGCCTAGATTCTACATTTGCCTAATAATTTACCTAGTCCTCCCCCTTCTACTCTAACATTGGTTACTGCGAAATGTGATATTTGGTGACCGGTGACCTTTTCATCATGTTTGTTTCGCGCATGATCAGCACTGTGATAATTCTTGCCATCGCCTTATTTAGATCATCACTCGACTGCTCAATTTTTCTTTGCTGTTTATGATTTCATCATGGATTTCCCTTTTGGCTGTTTGAAGTTTCGTTTTGAATGAATTTCCACATTTGGTTTGCAGTGTTTACGTTAAAAACGTTTTTTACAGATGACATCGTTGACATCGTTATTTGCTTAGAATTTATTACCCCTACCGCGCTTCCGTTTCGCAAATGTCGGCAGTAGAGCGTGTCAGAGAGCGAGTCTCATCAGCCTTCATACGAGCGGCTGATGCTGATACTCAACGGGGCTAGAGTTTTCGGATATTTCTTTCTAAAAGGATTTGTTTGCTCGAATTTCAGTAGACATGTTTGCCTGCAGATCAAACTATAGAGTGCTTTCCGGTACGCATCGTTGACTCCAATCAGAAAGACTGAATTGAGGAACCCATGCGAGCATATGAGGGCGAATAAAAAGTTGCCAATGGCTGACGCAGCAAGTGGATTTTAGAGTGCAGAATATCTCACCTGGGTGAGGATCGGTGGCCTTTGTGATCAAGACAAATGGAAAGTACAGCCATGGAAGCCCGGAAGCCAGTGTCGGTATTGTATTCTGCAAAATTTTTACTGTATTTTTTTGAAAGCCCCTTCTAGCACCTGGATACATAGGGTGAACAAAAATTGCTTCTGCAAGCGGCGAGTGCTTGCGCTCATATGGCTCGATTCGTTCTGGAGGATGTGAAACGAGTGGTTGATGCATGCCACGTTCTCAAGTTGTTTGGTAGCTTGGTAACGTTAGAACTTACCACGACATTATTGCTGACGGTGATGTACATCGCAATGTACCCGAACGCCTTGATGACAGAGATATTGGTGTACGGGATCGGCTGATCGGTAGCGGAATATAGAAATGGGTAGTTAGCCGCCGTGGACATGCACGGATAGTCCTAAAGGTGTTTGAGCTTCTTTGTTTCCCTTTTCGTACGGCAAATAGCTGTTGAATGCCGGGAGCCGCTGGGCCGTCCTCGAATGGAATCAACTCAACGACGATCAGTATGCTACCACTGTTGAAGAGGTAAGAGGCGAGCACAGCGAAGGCCCAACCTCGTGTCGATAATCTGCATAAAATAATTGGCGTTGAGCTTGTCGACCAACTTTAGGCGGCTATCCGGGTCTAACAGGAGCTGATGCTTGAAGGTGAACAACTGCTTCACACATTCGTTGATAGCTACAGTGAGGACGGCGCCGGATGCCTTAAACTAGGCTGTGTAAGGACAGGTCATGTGAGGTTCAGAAATCGTATGATTCTGCTCACAAATGCTTGTCGGACGCCAAACCCGAAGACTGTATCCCAGGGCCCAAGTACTCGTCCAGCCAATCCGGGAAAGTACAATTCCGGAACGATCGTGAACATCACAGCCTCAAAAGTCATTGAAATTGTCTAAAACGATATGATACGCCGAAATACTAACACCAACGTGTGTGATCAGGAATTGGACTCGAATCTCCTTCATATGGGGCGGAGTTCGGTAGAGCACCAGGTAGAAGGCGACCACGCCGAGCGGGATGCTGACAAACGGCAGTAACTCCGAGTATAACAAATACAACGTAGGTGGATCATAACAGCTAGTAATTGTAGGGAATACCGTAGCCATATTCTCCGGGGTGGGTTTGCTACTTCCGAACTGGAAAATAAGTTCTCTGGGAGGCACAAGGTATTTTAAATGTGGCTACATTTCTACGTAGGAGTCTCTGTAGTCGACTGAATGCCAAATAAAGACGCCCACATCTTTGTGCGCATGCGTTAGTTCTTGGATCCAGTCAGGTGAAAATGATTCTCGATTCTGGATTGGCTGGAACGGGAAATTTATAGGCTTCGGTTGCAGCTGCTTTGCAACGCTACACGGTATGCCAAAGAATAAAGCAGGGATCTAATATTTTTAGATTTATGATTTATGCTATCAAAAAGGCGATTCTTTTGTGTTAGGATTATTTTGCTCGATCTTCCAATTTTTATAGTTGGATAATGTTTATCAGGCAGGTTTAGGCAGGTGTTTAGATGCTTGATGTCGAGATCCGAGCGCTTGTTGTCCCGGGTTGCTACAATGTTACTGTTGGAAAAAACAGTCACTACCGGATAAACATCCCAAAGAAGGCTTGCCGGTTTCCTTCATATATGGTGGAGTTCGCGCTATTACCAAATAAAAGGCGAAAAACCCTAGAGGAATGCTGATAACTGGTAAAATCTCCGCGTACCACTGATAAAGCCACGGTGGATCATAGCAACTGATTATTGTTGGAAATACCATACTTGTGGCAGGAAAGCAGGTAGCTAGGGCATGGCCAGTAGGTTCACGTTACGTCGAAGTTAGCTCGCACAGGCTCGCAAAAGGTGAAAATCATGCTTTGTCTGGTAATCAGTTCCCTTGAATTGAGCCTGATTCCTTTTTTCACTTTCAGCTGTTTGGGCGTAATCATAGCCTGATGATCTAAGAGCATGACGTTGCGCCAAAAATTCTTTGCATCTTTTGTAGCCATTTGATAGGCCATTTTCCTTTATCAGCAGGTAATCTAAACGATTGAAAAGGTTGTGATTTTTTTTAGGAAAATTGTCTTGGCGCAGGGCACTTCAACTACAACGCTCGTTGTCAATGCACTTATCGGCTCGCCAGGTGAAAGTTGGAAGCTGACATGAGAAATGTGTACTTTGTTTCAGCTCTTTGCACACCAGGAAGCTCCGGCTCAAGAGAGACCCGACACGAGCGTGACGCTGGCAGAGTTTACAGGCGTTTTTGGACCTCTGAAAGAGATTATCGGAATTGCAGAGCAAAATCACCTGCAAATCAACCTGAAAAGCCCTCTCCTATAACTCTCATTGACGCCGATCAAAAACACGGAATTCAAGAAGCCGTTCGAGCAGATGAGCGCGAAGAAGAAGTTGTTGATCACTGAGGAGGATGGAAGGTATTTGTGCTGAACGTACTTGGATGGGGGTCGATCACTTTTGTGATCAAAATACATGGATAGTAGATCCAGGGAAGAGCGCATACCAAGAGAGGGATTAGATTCTATGGATCAGCTTTTATTTGAGTTTATGCGCTAAAACCTGGCTGCATAGGGTAATCATGAATTTCGTTTGAAGCTTTCTGGTATTAGTGCTCATATGAGTGGATTCACTTTTAAGGATGTGGAACGAATGGTTGATACAAAATGCATTCTAAATTATTACTCAGTTAGATGATCATGTTTTTCAAGTACTCACGATTGATATGGAAGTGACGGTGATGAATAAGACGAGAAAGGCGAATGCTTTAATGATCGAGATATTCGTGTAAGGCAGATTCCCATCGACCGCAGCATAAACGAAGGGATAATCGGTCAGTACCGAGAGACACGGATATTCCTAAGATTTTTTACAGTTTTATGGCCTTCAGAATACGAGGAATAGCTGTTGTAGGGCCGGGGAATCATTGCCAGATTCATACGTAACCATTTCGATGACAAACATTACCGAAAGGCTATCGAACGCCGAAAAAAATCCGGTGAATATCACCCAGCTTGTTCGCGACAGTCTGAAAGGGAAACGCATTGGAATTAGACGGAAACAGTTACTTTAGCCGGCTCTCGGGTTCTAACAACATTTGATGCTTGAAGACGAAGAGCTGTTTCACAGATTCTGTGATAGCCACGGTGAGGAAAGCGCCAGTGCCCTGTAACATTTTGCTATTTAGGCTCAGGAAAGCTTTCTTAAACTTGCGACGCGACCTTCTAGGAGTTCCCACAGGTTCCAGCTCACTAGATTTAACAGCGTAGGGGATACCCCTGGCTATCTTCCACGGCCATCATAAAACTATGGATTCACTTCCGCCCCCTTCTCCCCCTCCCCCCCCCGGCCAGCGCCGAAAAGCTTGGAACCCCTTCCCCCCCTCCCCCCCCCCCCCACCTATTTCCCCCCCCTCGCCTTTCCCCCCGATTTTTTTACACATGCGTTTAACATTTTACGCCTACGTTTAACCGGTTGAATAAACCATTCATATATGTATATGTAAGCTTTTCAGGCCAACTTACAAACGCATGCCTCGCTCCAAGCCCAAACACCGAATCCCAGGGCCCAAGAATCCGCCCAGCCAATCCGGGAAAGTAAAGCTCCGGCACGATGGTGAACATCACCGCCTCGTAGACCATTGAGATGCCCTACACTTTTTCTGATTTCACAAAACCCCCAACAAACGTGTGCTATCAGAAACTGCACCCGAATCGCCTTCATATGAGGTGGAGTATGGGCGTAAACCAGGAAGAAGGCCACTAAGCCAAGCGGAATGCTGATGAAAGGCAACACCTCAGAGTATAACTGGTAAAGCCATGGCGGATCGTAACAGCCCACCACATCCGGAAATGCGATAGTCATCGATTGCTGCCTTCAGTGGAAGCTCGCCCAGATTTACCGATTTTCAAGGGCAGTAGGGTTGTGTTTAGAGCCCTTACCAGCTGTATCTCCGGCTCCTCATGAAATAAAGCCATTTTGCAGGTGAATTCTGCGCGTAAAAGAATGCTGCACAACTATAATGAATCCCCACTACGATTTACGGGACTCCGCAATTCCGCGAGTTGCCCAAAATTCATGCTGGCTGATTTGTACGTTCATTCGCGCTTTGCATAAATTAATTTACATAAAAAGTCTCTACTATTCGCGAATTCCTTCCATTTCATTTCCGTTTTCACATACCTCTTTCCTGGTCAGTCCTCTTGTCCCGAAATGTTTTATTTACCCCTTCATTTCCAGGAAAGATGGTAAAATTCACGGCAAAGCCCAAGGATAAGGACGAAGCCTCCGATTCTGACAAGGAGGATGACGGAGAGGCAAGAATTCAACTTTTTTTTGTAATTTTGTTTAGGAGAGCTCCACATCTGGCGCCTCGAAATTTTCGTTGTTGAAGAAGAAGCTCGGCGGACGGTTGAAGCGAAAAAAGGGGAAACAAGGCAAAAAGTGGGGTTGATTTTAATTTGGACAGTCTGATAGAGGCCGTTTTTTATACCGGAAGTGCCATTCAAAACTTGAATAGCTTCCGGATTCCAAATAGCGACCAGTCAATGAGTTTTATCCGAGGAACCGAGAGTTTGATCCAAATCGAAGTTGTCAGCGTAGAAATACCGAAACCAACGATTAATTTTTGTTTATAGAACCAACGCTACTACTGATGAAGAGGGCTCGACCGACGCCGAAGCCGACACAGATGGCGAAACCGGCACAGAGGTTACTTTGCAAATTATTGGCTTCAAACTGTTTAGGGTGACGACCCAAACTCGGAGGCCGAAGACGGGGAACACCGGGCCGATCAAGAGGGCGACGCTGAAAACGTGGCCCGCACCGGCGGAAAGAGCTTTGAAAACACCGACGTCAAACAGAATGTTTTTGTGAGTTTTTTTTGTCAGTTTGGCTCGGCTGCTTAAGCCCCAAAATTAACAAACTTTAGGTGACCGTTCGAGTGATCGAGGCGCGTGATATTCGGGACAGTGGCAACCTGCGAGCACGCGTACGCTTGGACGGCAGAACAAAAGCCACGCGTGTCACCACCGAACTTCACCCAAAATGGCAACAGAACCTCAATTTTGCCCTGGAGACAACTTTGGAAAAAGCGGCAATGAAGACCATCACATTGCAGGTGAGGAGCTTGCCCGAAAAGTTTTGAATTAGCTTTTCAGGCTTATGCTGTTCGCCGTGTGTTGAGCGATAAGCTGCTTGGATCCTTCGATTGCCCAATGGCTATGGTAAGATTTCCACTTTGCTACTTATAAGCTTTTTCCAGATCATGCACCAATCCGGCGGCGCCATCCTCAACAAGTGGATTGCCCTGGCACCACCTCCAAAGGATGGCAAACGAGCCGAACGGGATGAGGATGTCGGCTTCATCAAGGTGGAGCTCTTGCCGAAGCTTTTTACATTTTTTAGGTGTCTATTGCCGTCTACAGCGCTGGCGAATCACCACCTATGTTTCGCGATGACGACGATAGCAACGACATCTTCAACTCGGCCCATTTTGCCGGATACACACTTGTGGTCAGTACAAAACTCGCCGCTTTGAAATTCGTGCCGTCTCCTAGGTACGTCTTCACCGCCTGCTCCAACTCGTCACCGAAGTGCGCGAGAACATCCAACCGCGTAAGGGCAAAGGACCCGATGCAGAATTTACCATCAAGGTGCAGTCTCCTACGCTTTGTTGCACGAATATCTGAATTCTAGGTGATTGCTGGCGATCAATCTGGCGAGACAACACCTGAATCCTTTGACGTCGAGTCGAAGTTCATCCCATTCAACGAAGAAGTTGCCCTCCCGTTCCTCTGGCCCACCGTCATCCACCGCCTTGTCTTCCATCTGATCATGACGCGCGGGAAAAAGAAGACGGTCGTCGCCCAAAGTTCCATCGCGCTGCGCGACATCTACGCTCCAGGCGAAGAAGGATATTTGCCGTCATTTGGGCCCGCCTTTTTGAACTTCTACGGCCCCGAGAAGATGCCCCAGCTCCGCCGCTTTCGCCGCAAGTTGACGATTCCGGAAACCGACAACTGCAAGTAAAGATATACTCGGTCGCGTCTTTACTTTTGGCCTAGGTTTTACGGTCGCATTTTGGCCGCAGTTGAGTGTGTCGACTTCCAAGGCGATCAACCGGAGGTGGCTATCCTTTCCCATGCCGCCGTCAAGTATGGGCTCAAATTTGAAGTGAGTGCGAATTCACTTACACAATAAACTAGCATTTTTAGCGCCTCCACCACTACAGCCTTTTTGCCACGATGACGGCATGCAACAAAATCAACCCTCGCTATGCCTCGGATAATGTCTCGTTTCTGGTATGAAATTATTAAAGCTGACGCTCCTCACTCAGTTTTAGCTGTCAATGGGAAACTACGGAAGCAACGAACGATCGTATCCGCTTCCCCGGAGCAGCACCCACCCATCGATGCCGGACTATGACGATTGCCGCGATTTCTGCATGGGATGGGGCAACCACGAGCCACTGCTCGAAATTGGCTGTCTCTGGGAAAACGTCCACCATCGGGTCGAGAGGTCCAATGCGATATCGGCGGTACTTTTCCGTTTTAGCTTATAATCCATTGTTAGGTCGCTACAATGGTTGAAGAAGTCGTTGGAGAAGTGGCGGCCCTCGGTGGACAAAAATCGACCTATGGTGGCGAGCTGGTCGTGGAAGGCCTCGAATGGGCTGGCCGCATGCTCGCCTCAATCCAACACCACCAAGCTCCCAAGCGACTCCGCTCCCACCACGATTTTCTTCACCAGGAGACCCGGCAACGCATGATCGCTGAGGTTGAGTTGCCTAAAAATTCGAAATTACTGTTTTTGAGATTCGTGAAGAGCTGCTGTCGCTCAAGGATGAACACCTGCCGCTCGAGAAAGCTGTGGAAGAAGGTACCCGTTGTCTGGCCCGTGCCGCACTTTCACTACGGTAATTTGAGAGCAGATTTCCCAAAAATTTGTGAACTTCTTAGCAAATTGGCTCGTGATGCTGAATGTACCTTGCCTGATATCCTCATCAAAATGGTGGCTTCGGAAAAAGTCGTCGCCTACGCTCGCATTTCTCCAGCAGAGGTATACCGGCCAAGTATTTTTATTAGAACAATCCTAGATCATGCATTCGGAGGAAGCGGAGGCTCTTGCCGGACGGTACTGCGGTCTCGTACGGCCCGTGCAGTTGATGTGGATGGATGGCGCCGTCCGGAAGAAGTCACAAGATGATCAAGTGCCGGCCGTCTTGCACATCAAAATGTGGATGGGCCGACACAAAAATGGCGCAGCCTACATAGGCGAGATGAAGCCTGCGGAGCCGAAGTGTTTTTGGGAGGTCTACCACTATCAGGTGCAGAA
Source organism: Mesorhabditis spiculigera (assembly GCA_958295435.1). NCBI lineage: Eukaryota > Metazoa > Nematoda > Chromadorea > Rhabditida > Rhabditidae > Mesorhabditis > Mesorhabditis spiculigera. The sequence continues at coordinate 242,278 of CATQJA010002629.1, forward strand.
AATCTGTTTGCTTACCACTTTTGTTAAGACAAGAACTACTAGCCTGAACGAGTGGGGAACGCTTGGGTACTTCGACTTTCGCGGGCACATCGTGGACCCACTTCAAGGACCAGTGGTTCCGGATGGTTGGCTTTATTCGGTAAGGCATGATTTATTACATGATTACCTTTGAATTAGGGAGATTGGCAAGTGCGCAACACGCACGAGCGCTGGATCCCATCCGAGAAAGGCCGCGTCGTCTACGATGACAAGCTGTTCGAACTACAAGAACGAACGGCTGAGGGGTGGGTCATGACTAGTTTTCGGCGATTATCTTTTTAGGTGGACTTTCGTGGCGCATACGGATGTTTGGGGCGCTAAAATCTCGCAGAAGACGATGAGCACGGCTCCGAATGGTGGGAACTTGATACCCACATTGACTTGATGGTTACGTTTTGAAACAATCCCGAATGATTTAATAAGTTAATTTTCAGGGTGGAAATACGAAGGCTCCTGGGCTCGCGACTTCCATTCCACCGGAGACAAAGAGGGCTGGATGTACTCCGTCGGCGGCCAGTTTGACGGCTCTGAAGCGAACGAGAGGGCTGAAAGGTCTGAAATTAAAACAGTCCGAAGAAAGCTTTTAGACTCATTCACATGTTCCGCCGACGTGTTCTGACTCGAACGCGCAAGCGGCGAGATGGAAAGCCCAGTACTAGCGGCAGCATCTTGGACGTGCAGGCTAACATTGGAATCGATGACAACTGGGAGGTAATTGGTGATTTTGGTTTCGATCGACGGTTTAAAAAAATCTGATTTCGTTGCGATTTTATTTCTATTGGGCGTTTTTCAGTATGCCACCAAACAAAACGGCGTCTTCCACGACAAGTGCATGCCAGGGGACCGCGCACGTCGGCGTCGTTTCGTTGCCCCTGTCGTGAAGAACGAGTAAGACGACTGAATTTGGTCATGTGTACCCCTCCCTTCTAGCGACCCGGTGACCAACTACAACGCGATGCGCCAGTTCGAGATCCACGACGTCGTCTCTCAATGGCAGCTACGTGCCTATGTCTTTGGGGCAAAGATCTGCTGCCCGTGACGAAGGACTTCTCATCGAGGGCCTTTGTTCGCTTCTCCTACCTGCACCACACCAAACAAACGGCTGTCGTGGATCGTACGGCGAATCCAGTCTTCAACGAATCGCTGGTTTTTGACAAGGTATGATCTTAAAATTATAAAAATCACCGATTTGTGATCAAAACTCCGTTTTTAGTCGGTAGTAGTAGAGTTTAAAGGTATATGAAAAATTTCCAGTTATTGATCCCCGGCTCTCACAACACCATCATCGACTGCCCTCCATCCGTTTTTGTCGATGTCCGAGGAGAGCGACACGATGATTCTGAAGTAGGGGTTTCCCCTTGATGCTAACAACTTCTATTAGTGCTTCCTCGGCCGCTTCACAGCTTCTCCGACCGTTATCTGTTCTGCAACGGAACGACGTGCGAAGATGCGCTGGTTCACCCTGTCTTTCGGCCAAGGCCGCACCCGGTAATAGATTTTCTAAAGTCATTTAAACCCTCATTCTAGTGGCTCGTTGCTGTGTGCCTTCGAATTGTTCCTCCGCGACACCAATCACAAAGTCGAACTGCCCCTGATGCCGGCAAAGAAGAAGACCAGTGGCATCGAGGTGAGCTTGATTTTCAACTCCCGCTCAACGACTTTTAGGTGCCGGCCGAGTTGCGGCCCAAGTTTTCCAAGTACAGCGTCCAGATGCTCTGCTGGGGCGTCCGCAACCTGCAGCGCCACAATGTGGGATTATTCGGAATATCAGTGTTTTTCGCCGATTTCTGGCATGCGCGAAATGCTAGTAATGCCAAAATACTGAAGATTTTTGGAGGTAAAAACCGTTCCAATCGAAGGTTTCGGACGGCGAGCTTAGCGAACTCTCAAAATCCTTTTTCAAAACGGTATTTTAGTTGCTGACGGTCCGCCGCCCTTTCATCTCGATGATCTTTGGCGATTCTGATGCAAAGCTCCGCCCATTGCGAGATGTCAAGGATAACCCGAACTTTGACGAACCCCTCGTCACCTTCCAAGAAGTCATGCTCCCGGACGGTAATCGAAGAATTGCCGCTTCAAAATTTATTTTTCAGAGCTGGAGCTAGCTCCGCCGCTCGTGCTCAACCTGCACGATCAACGAGCTTTCCGGCGCCAACCGCTCGTCGGTGTCTGTCTGGTTAGCGACTACCGCAAATACGTCAAAACAGCTCGAATCCAAAAGGTTAGCGGCGAGATACTTTGTGAAATTTTGTTTTTTACAGCAAGACCAACTATCTGACGACGGCTGGCAGCAATTTGAGGATCTGGTTGAGCTAGAAGATGCTGCGGATGCTAAATTACCGAAAGGTAGACGTTCAGGTTAACGTAATTCTTTGATTTTAGTGGTGAATGACGAACATTTGGGCGATTATCGCATCGACTGGTGGAGCAAGTTCTACTATTCGGATGGCCACTCCGAACGCGCTCCTGGTTTCAAAGAGTTTGTCGTTGGTGTATTTGCGTTCATTACAAAAATTCCAGAACCGGCATCGAATCGCTGCGCATCTTCCCATGGCCACTGGAAGACACTAAGGAATACGGGCGCTTCAAAGACTTCCTCGACACATTCCAGTTCAAGAAATCGGCACGAGGCATGTGATGTTAGCCCTGCAAAAACGCGTGGTTTTAGGCCACTTTGATGATCATGAAGAGAAGGAATTGACGGGAGAGCTGAAAGGGCGCCTTTTCCTTCGAAAATATGAAGGAGAAAAAGCGCGTAAGGGCCTTCTTTTCCAAGACAGATTTTTTTTTCTTTAGCCGCTTTGGCTCAACCGTCTGGCGTCGAATTTCCTGGAGTGACAGCGTGCCGTGTACGTCTCTATGTTGTGGCTGGTGGGCCCTTTTTGGTGTTTTTTGAACCACTGATTTAGCCACCGGCCTCATCAACAAGAAAACGAACCGCGCCTGTGACTCCTACGTGATGGCGCGAATTGGGAAGAAGAAGGTTGGAGTTTATGAGTTTTTACTGTCTTATTTCTCTGGCGTAGTGTAGCGTATTTTTATAGCTTCCTTTTTTAGATCAGCCGCATAGCCAGCTACTCCCCGGACAACGTTGATCCAGAATATGGAGAGGTTGTGATGGCCCTTCAAAACCTTCAAAATCGGATTTTCCAGTTGATCGAATTTGAGGTTGAACTGCCGCTCGAGAAGGACTTGGTGATAACCGTCATGAATCGCCGGCGCATCATCCGTGATGAGGAAATCGGCTCCACAACGATCGATCTCGAGGACCGCCTTTTGACGCGTCACCGGGCTACTGTAGCCCTCTCGCAGCAATACACCACAAAGGTATCAGGGCTTCTGTGTTAGCGGGGGTGCTAGGACATTTTTTTCGATGCGCTTGAGGGGCTAGGATTTAAATGTCGGGTATTTCCGACGTTTATCACTGTTTTTCATAAAGTAAAATCTTGATTAGGTCACACAGGTTCCGAAAAATTGTGATTTTTGTCGAAGATTAGTGAAAAATCGGGAAAATTGGTCAAAAACTTCAGAATTTTAAAATCTTATAATGGGGCTTGATAAGTTTATACCTATTTATTTTTTAACTTAATTTTTTTTTACTATTTAACTACATCTTCAGGGCGATCTGGTGTGGAGGGACCAACTCAGCCCCCTCTCCACCCTTCGTCGATACTGCCGTCGGATGCAACTCCCACCACCACGTTTCCTTGGCGATGCCTATCCGAATCTGGGACTTGAGGTGCATTGGATAAGTTTTGTGTTCAACGTTTTTGCTTTCAGGTGCTGGGCGTCAAATTCATGATCAGCGACATTGAGCGCGAGCCAACGCCCAGACCCCGGGTTGGCAGCCCGGTGCAGCGAGTGGCCCTCTTTGTACTCCACAAGGTAACAATCGCGCCGCTTTTCCAACTTTTCCGTATTTTTTAGATGGGTCTGGTGCCTGAACACGTGGAATCCCGCCCACTTTTTGACAGCCATGGTGGAAAGCAAGAGGTATTTTGCGATAGATTTCACCACTTTTATCAGGTGGGCCGCATCCGCTGTTGGGTCGACATCTTTCCCTTGGATATCGGTAATTTCTAGCCTGACCTTCAAAAACCTTAACCAAATTCAGGCCCTGTACCCCGCCCGATTGACATCTCCGTCCGCCGCCCAGAACAATACCAAATCCGCATCGCCATCTTCAACGTGTTCAACGCGGTCGTCTGCAAGCGCAACTTCCAACAACCATGTGGCGATCTTTACGTCAAGGCATTCCTCAATGGCCAGAAAAAGGGGCAAAAGACGGATGTTCACTACCGGTAGTTTCGTCGTTTTTTGTGCTTTACGCTCTTTCCCTGTTTAGAGTGCTCGACGGCTTTGCATCTTTCAACTATCGATTGATCCTCGATTTTGATTGGAACCCTTGGGAGAAGAAGATCTACGCCAAGGAGAAGAAACGCCTCTTCAGGTAGGTTTTACCTTCCTAAAAAAACTGGGCTCCTTTTAGGAAATCACGCACCGAACTGACAGACTCGTTGCTGATTCTACAATTGTGGGACAACAACAAGTTCAGCAAGGACACCCTCCTTGGCGAGCTGGTCGTCGATCTACAGGGTTTCCAAGGTGCTCTCTTCCTTCAATTTCATTTCCAGATTTAATTTAACTAAATGACCTTGATTGAGCATGAGCACGAGCAAGACTTTTGTTTGTTATTCCTCTATTTTCAGAGGGTATGATGGACCCCGATGAGATCCAAGCCGTCTACTACCCGCAAGTGCGCTACCGTAACCTTTGCGCCCGGTGTTGCCGTTGGTCGTGGGCGAGACGCCCGGCTCTTTGCTGCAACCGGAAACGGAAGGAGAAGCTCAAGCTCAAGGAGACGATCCCGCTCCCCAAGGCCCCGGTGAGTCAAATGGAGCTGCTGAAATCGGGAATTTTTAGCTCTACAAACCCCCAAACAAGGACGACCCCTACTTCCGGCCCTTCGAGGGCGAGACACTGCGCGGCTACTTCCCGATGCTCCGCAAAGGGGCCGAGCTGCCAAATGAACAGGTCGGATTTTTGACGAGCTTGGTCACCTTTTTTCCTAGAAAGTCGACCACGACGCAAAGAAAAAGAAGAACGACGACTACGCGGTGCTCAACCCCGACAAAAACTATGTGACTGGTATGCTTGTACTCCAATTTTCAAGATTTCTCATCTCTAGGAGTGGTCGAAATGGAGGTGCAGCTCCTTCCGAAGCACGAGGCAGATCGTGAGAAAGTGGGCTTGAAGCGGAAGAAGCCAAATCATGTAAGTATTTTCAGGATCATCGATTTCAAGAGCGTTATGATTGATTGAGTTAAAAATTTATCAAAAGTGAAGTATTTATCGAAAAAGTCATTTAATTTGTTTAATTTTTCTAGAGCCCAACCCTCGAAAAGCCCGACAGATCGACGTGGGATTCTCACTGGTTGCTATCTCGGATCCGCCCGGCTCTTCGTCACTTCTGGCATACCTGGGGAAAGGTAGGAGAATTTTCGAAGACTCTATCTCCTTTTCTAGCCATTGATCGTCTGGCTGGTGATCATCCTCTTGATCGTACTCGTCGTCGCCTCAATCCTCTACAACCTGCCCCTCATCCTCGAGCGCGTCTTCGCTTCGATGGCCGAGCTCATCACGGGCGAGTGACGCTGTTCTTCTACAACCGCCCGAGCAACAGATTAAACCCACGCTTAAAATTCGTTAAAAAATACGCTGTCGTTGTTGTCTACACATTACTTGCCCAGCACGTGCTTTGCACCTCGATTAAACGGTCTCCGATATTTGTGCCATATATTTATGTATGCTTACCCCAGTGTCCGTCATGTGATTATTGCTATATTATTGGACGGGTTAATAAATGTTTTTGTTGGTTTTGAAATGGCGAATATGATAATCTGATAAGCTGCGCAGTAGAATCATCTACAAAAATACTTTTTAGGCGTTAAAGGAGCCTGGCAGGAACGTTTAACGCTGTGGACTTTGTTCGAGGTACGAGCATGAGGCCGGCCATTTTTCAAAGTTTAAAAAATGAAGTATGACCCAAAGATGCCGTTCCTCGATCTAAAAGGGCCTGCTATTCTTGGGGTTGCTATTTATCCGTGCAAACAAGCAGAGAGTATCTTTGCGGACCCTTTAGCCCCCACAGCGGCCGTCACAGACACCGCTTCCGCTAGTCGCTCAAGTCTGAATGGCGACGAGGGCTTGGCCATGGCCCTACCCTGGTCGCGGCTTGGCCCCCAAAAAGGACCCACCCTAATCACTTCTTGACACTAGCTAGCTTCCATTCAATCGGCAAAAAGGATAACCTATTGTTTAGCGGCTTCAAGACTTTTTCTTGTGAAAACATCGTCTATAATTAAATTAATTTTCGGCTATATGTTAAAAGGCAAAAGGTTAATAAACTTCTAAGGAACTTTTCTTTCCAGGACTTTTAAATCTGGGTAAATCGATCACACCAGATAAGTTCCCGAGCAGCAGAATAGCGTTTCTAGCAGGTTCTAGCAGTTTAAAAGCTAATCAAAACACTTTAAAAACACTAAAAATTCGAAATTTTGGCAAAAAATTTCTCGAAAATTTATTTTTTTTATGCGACTTCTATACTTGAAACGTCTTCAAAAGCTAAATAAATGGTGTGTACATATTTCATGGCTGGGGCCCTTACAAGGCGGAAGGCCAAAGGTCGGGTCCCCCGGCTAACAGTCCAGTACCGTTTTCTAATATGACTCTCCCTGCCGAACCCTCATCCTCAAAAAATAGCTCGTCCTCCTCCTTGAGCTCAATTCAATGAACTTTTGGCGCGGTGGGCTGAATGTGGATGAGTGTGTATGTATGTGAATGTGGGTGTGGGTATGCGTTGTCGAGTGGCGGATGAGAATTCGCGGGACGAGAAGCCAATCGAATTTGACGGGCCATCCCGTGCCCTAAAAAGTGCCCCCCCCCCATCCCACCCTTCCCGCAGCGCGGCTCACAATCAGCCGTTTCTGAGTGAGTATTGGGGGGTTGATGTTGTGGCATTGGGAGTGTGTGCGTCTGTCGTGAAGAAGCGGCGAATTTTGTTTGTAGTATGGATGGCAGAGGAGAGTTGAGAAGTCGATAGGAGCAAAGAAATAAAACATTTGTCGTTTTCTTAAAATTTTTACAACTTTAAACTTTGAAAACTTCTTTTCAAGAGGTCTTTCTCATTAGCGGGGGTAAATTGACGAAAAAAATTTTATCTTAGTATCAAGTTTTTTTTTGTTTAGCTAGAGTAAGTGTTTCTAATCTTTTTTTTTGCTATTCTTAATCGTAGAAAACCTTTACAAATTTCTATTTTACAAGATCAAAAAATGCAGATTTTTGGGTGTTCGAAGTTTTTAGATGGTTTTCCCGCTTATTTTAAGCCAAATTTTAATAAGAACCTTAAAGATACATACTTCACTCGGTTTTTCTCGACTTATAAGAAAAATACTGTCTCCCCCCCGATAATGCAAAAGAACCGAACTGAGGGTTGTTGTTACGATTTTTCATTTTCAATGATTTTCCAAAATGTTAAATTCAAAAATTGGGTGTTTTTTAATCTGAAAACTTTAGAAATTACTATAAAAATGGAACCAGAAAATTTCTGTTCCCTCTGCTAACAGTCGAGTACCAATTTTTGTATCTAATTGAATCTGGCGAAACTTTTTTAAAGGATACATTTTCTTTCAGTTTTTTAGAGGCATTGTAGTTTTAGATTTTCACCCTCCCCCCCGATATTTCCGCACACCTGCCCTCCCGGAAGCTTCTCGTCGGGCCACCCAATATCTCCAGGGGGTGAACGGCCGATGCTTTTGAGATGAGATGAGATGAGTTGTGCCGGCGGGGAAATATTTGTCGAGGGGGAGGTTGAGACGAATCTCGGAGAAAATGGCTGCTGCTTCTCTGGGCTTCTCCTCCTGCTCCTCCTCCTCCTCCCTTGCCTTCCTTGTGTGGCCCGAGTGCCGACTGAAGTGCGACAAATTTAATAGAAGGCCCTAGGGGGGGGGGAGACCCTGGGGAAGAAGAAGAAGAACCGCCACCACACGCAAAAGCCCTGGCCATTTTTTAGTATTGTAGCGGATTGATCCGGAGCTCCAGACCGTCGAAAATAAGTCGCTAGGCACTGGTTTGTTAGCGGGGGGGGCGTCTAGCTTTGGCCTATCCCCTGAAGGGGACCCAATTATAAAGTTTAGAACATTTATCTAGGGTTTGGCGGCGTTTCTGAGTAATAAAACCTTGTAAAGATTATTACAATTTTTGTCAAGATAGATTTTTGTTAAAAAAGTGAAAAATTCAGATTTTTATAGTCCTTAAATTAATTAAAAAAATTTCCAAGCTTTTACACGAAAAAAATTATTTTTGGACCAAAAATGGCCGTTTTTTATGAAAGGTTGGGATTTTTCTAAATTTTTTTGCTAGTTTTCTAGTTGAAATAGAGTTTTGTTTTACTCTAAAAACAGTTACTGGGCATTTCTAGAATTCTACAAAAAATCCCCCCCCCCCGATAAGGCGAAAGATACCCCAGGTTTTGTTGCGATCCGCTCCCACGCTCCCCATCCGCCCCCTGAAGCTCGTCTAGATAACTAAAAGCCCGTGCTAAAAGCCAGGCATCTATGCTAGGTCGAATGATGAGAAGTGGCAGGTTGATGCGGTGGATGGGGCTACCGTAGCCGAGGGCTGCTACCCGGCCCCCGCAGCATCTTTTTGATGTGAGCGCGATGAGGTCCACGATCCCACGCCTCGGCTCTGGATTTGCATGGCCATTTCTGTGAAAAACTTGGGGATGCACACGTTCCAGATTAGCATCAGGGATTTGGGGTTGGGGTTTCTTGGGCGGTGGGACCTGGCAAGGCTTGAGAAATCAAGCTAAAAAAAACTAGCGTCAAGTGTTTTCCTCGTAGTCATACTTTTTTTAGTTGTGGACTACAACGTCTAAGCGTGCCTTTTTAGATCTTCGTGGGAGCTTTCGCGTTATCGGGGGTTCTCTTTTTCTAACTTTTTCCTCTCTAATATTTTTCTTTTTCACAATTTTTCTAATAGAAATAGAGCAGTGTTCCTAAGCCGTTTTTTACTATTCCTAAATCTCAAAACGATAATTTTGGTTAAAAATACCAAATTTGCGATTTTTTTGGAACAAAATTTCAAAATTTTCATAGAATTTTAGATATTTTTCCACTGTAAATAAAGTTAAATTTTACTAAGAACGTTCCTAAACTAGGTTTTTCTGGATTTAGGAAAAACAGCACCCCCGATAATGCGAAGAACCGAAATCTGAGCTGGCTTTTCAGGTGTTTAAGATTTTTTATTTCGATTTCGCTAGGGTTTTTCGTTTAGTTTTAGCTTAAAGTTTAACTTTTATAACCCTGTTTTAGATTTTGTCTTCTTTTCCGCGAACTTTGAAGTGCATTTCATTTATACAGCGTTCCCCCTTCGTCCTCTTAAAAAGCCGGAAATTTTTTGAAGGAGCCGTGAATGTTTATGGACGCCAGCATTCCGGAGCTACTTCCTAACGTCTTCCACTCTGCAATCAATTTTTCGCAAGCGGTTTTTCGACCGTTTAATACGGGTCATTTCCAGTCCCAAAAATTTGGCTTTATTGAGCAAGCCGGGGTCAATTGGCCGCACGAAATGTGACCCGAAAAAATGGCGGAGATGGCCCGAAAAATGGCCATTTCGCGCTCGCTTCCATGCATTCATCAGTGGATGGAAGAACATTGCCAATACGAAGAATAGTTTTATTTTGGAGAATAGTTAAATTGCGAACGAAAAAATTAGACCTAACCTAAGCCTGAGCCTAAGCCTAAGCCAAGCCTCAGCCTAAGCCTAACCTCAGCCTGAGCCTAACCTGGACCTAAGCCTAAGTAAGGGCGTTCTCTTTTTCCTATAGACGCCGTGTGAAATGGGAAAAGATCTAGAAGAGAGCCCCAATTTGCGAGTGCTTATCTACCCGTGGGGCCCCGGAGGGCAAATGAGTCTTTGACCACACACCTAGCCGGCCACTTCAAAACAAAAAAAAACTCTCATTGAAGCAGAAGCTTAGGCCTAATAAGCAAGTTGAGCCAAGCCGAAGCTTATCAATCCAGTTGGGTTCTATTGCATTATCAGGGGGGGGGGTGTCAAAGGGGGAAACCAAATTTTTCTTAGGATCCCATTTTCTAATAGAAAGTCATTTCTAATATAAGACTGTTTATAAACTTCTTTTACTATTTCTAGATGTAAGGACTTTACAGATTCGTCTTAAAAAAGACAAAAATGGCGATTTTTCGACCAAAAAGGTTGATTTTTTACCAAAATTTTGACTTTTTAAACTTTTTAAGGTATTTTCCGCTTGAAATATGGTTAAATTTACTAAAAACACGATTAAAACACTTACCATTACTTTACTAGATATTTCTATACTTATGCAAAAAAGTGTCCCCCCCCCGATAATCCAAAAGCACCCAGTATTTAGTATTTGTCGGAAATCGCGGAATTTTCATGTAAAAATACCTCACCTTGATCGCTTCATTTTACTCTTGCTCTGTTTGTCTGCAAACACTTGTTAAGGCTCAATTTCCACAAGCTTCTTCTTTTTCTTCTTCTTCTTCTTCTTTCCCTTCCGGCGCATGATCGGCCAAAATGTTGCAACAACTGTCCCGGCCTCTTTTCTTGGCTTTTCCCCAGCATCAAGCCAACCCAAGAAAAAGCCCGGAAAAAGAGCTCTTTTTAGGGGTCAACACAGCCGAGGCTTCCCCCCCCGGCCTTCCCCCTTTAGGCGACAAATTTGGGCGGGTACCCCGCCTTTTGCATATCCCGGGCCCTCGATTCAGCGCTGCCGAATTCGATTTGCACGAATATTTTTTTTGCGGTGGCTGGGGAAACCCAGGTGGGATGCTTTTGGGTTCCTGAAAGCGTAGGAGTTGAAAGGGGCCCTTTTTCAAGGAGCTGCTTCAATTTTGAAATATTTGCGACGTTAAAAAATGGCCCCAGATTCTTGTACATACAAAAGGTTTTTAATATTTGGTTTATTTCTATTATAATGTCGAATCTGTATAATCTTCTAATATTCTCTTTTTATATTTTTTTATTGTACCGAACCGGGTGCTTTTGTATTATCGGGGGGGGGCACTTTTTCCTAAGTTTTAATTTTTCTAATATAAATAAGGGAAGCATTGGGTGAAAATTTCCAAAAAATGTGGATTTCCGACCAGAATAAAAATTTAGAATTTTTAAAAGGTTTTGAAAAGTTTAGCTAGTTTTTTAATCTCGTTGAAAATATGGTTAAATTTGACAATAAAAACACTATTAAAATACTTACTATTAGGCTGCAATTATTGCTGGACTTATAGGAAAATCTCGCCCGGTAATGTGAAAGCTCTGAGTTAAGTTTGGGATTTAGAAATATCGTTAAAAAGCTTACTGATTTTATGGAATCTATTTTATACTTATACTTCATTTACATTTAGTTGTATTTACCAAAACATTATTTAAATGTTCTTCCCGGCTCTAAGCCTTTTTTGAAGCGTTCGAAAAAACCACAACGTTCAGAAGCCACTCGCCATCCCCTTCCGGCCTCCAGATCTCTCCAGAATTCATGACAAAACCGTCTATCGGCCCCCCTTAGCATCGGCTTGCTTTGTTTTTGCCACCCGTCCGACAACCGGCCAAATTGGGCCTATTTCGCCGCGGGACCTTACGGCTTTGCTTTTTCCACTTTTATGTCCTCAATGCCTTGAGATAACCTCTATTATGCCGATCTCAAATCATTCTTTTAAGTCCTTCCAACACCTATAATATCCAATTTTCAGCCCAAAAATCCTGGAGCCCCATCTCGTCCTCCTGCTGCTCCTGCTCCTCCCCCTCGATTTTTGGCTCTCGGCCGTTTGCCAGTTGGCTAGGTAGCAGTGATTCTTTGAGAATATTTTTACCTGTTATTGTAGAACACTCTTGATAGCAGTTTCGTTATTGAAAAGCGGGATCCACCGAGCCAAGAGGCCGCCGGGCCCGGGGCTGCGACCCTGTAGAGGTACTGTAGTTGGCGCGATTTTTACCTGGATTTAGGGTCGGTAGAGCGGAGAAGCGATGCTCTACAGCCATGTGACGCTTCTGATGCTTCGCGTGGTGGATGTGGTGGCCAAAACGACTGTGCAGCAGAGTGCGAGAATGTTGGTGGCCGAGATACCCGGAGAGATACAGGCAAGAAATATCTTTCTGATCGTCTTGACTTTTCAAATTTTATGGAAAATCCTGTTTTTGCGTAATTTCAATAAAAATTGTAAACTTTTGCGTTTAGATTTAGGGCGTTTAAGTTGTTGTTTAGGTAGGTTGGAAACAAAAACTGTTTAGCAATATTTGGCTTTTTATATTAGAAAAACCGGTTCCTAAGGCAAAAAAGTCCCCACCCCCCGATAATGCCAAAGCACGAAATAATTTCTTTTTCCAGATCGGCGCCCTTTTCCCGTTGCACCGACAAATGGCCGGCGCCGAGGGCTGCGGCGAGATCTGGGAGCAGTACGGTATTCAGAGGTGCGTTTTCTTATTATATTTTTTGTAGTTAGGATGAGGAGGAGAAAGAGTCCATTTATTTTATATTTTCTTTAGAACCGAGGTGGCCTTAAAAACGGTGAAAGAATGGAACAAGCGACTTCCGTTTCGACTAGGCATCACAATACGGTAATATCTAAAGTTTTTTTAATGTAATTTTGGGTTCAGAGACACTTGCTGGAACGACCGGATATCGATGGAGCAGACGATCGCCTTTCTCCGCGAGGGCATGTTGACTTCAGGTAAGCAGTTGTAGTTCGTAGTCCAATTTTCATCATTTTCCAGGTTTATCCCAGTGTCCATGCTGTCAGACGCCCGGTTGCAACCGGAAAACGGTGCCCGTTGTGGCGGTGGTTGGCCCTGGAAAGAGTTCGGCGACGATTGCCGTCCAGAATTTGCTACAGGTTGCGATCAACGATATCTGTCTGCGCGTTCAAATTCGAAAAATCTACAAAAAAATTATTTATTTAGGTGTTCCGCATCCCACAACTCGCCTACTCGGCCACCACCCCCGATTTGTCGGATAAGGAACAGTTTGGATATTTCATGCGCGTCGTCCCCAGTGATGTCTGGCAGGCCAAGTACGCGCAATTCCAATAAACGCTGCTAGTACCGAACTTTCCAGGGCCATCTATCGAATTCTGGAGAATTATAACTGGTCCTACGTCGCCGTGGTTTATACCGTAGGCAAGTATTCGATTTTAAAGTTTGAAGTTTCATTTAAAGTTGTTTTGAGAACTATAAACCTAGCAATTCAATTTTTAGGAAACTACGGTGAGAAAGGTTTTGCCGAGCTGCAAAGTATGAGCCTCAACTCGTCGGCCGTCTGCATCGCCTTTTCGGAAAAAGTGAAGAGTCTCGCGAATCCGGAGGAGTTTCAAAAGGTAGGGGTTTTCTAAGTCGTAGATTAATTTTTCAGATCCTAATCACAATCCACGAGCAAAGAGTACGACCTCAAGTCGTCGTATGCTTTTGCGAGGGGATCACGATGCGCGGGTTTCTAAAAGCCCAAGAATTTCTGCGAGGTCACTATCGCGGGGAGCGTGATGTGAGTTTCCCTTTTTTTTGTATAATATCAACTTTTTGACGTCGAAACCAGTAAAACCAGCAATTTCCAGTTCTCAAAATTCCAATGGATCGGCTCGGACGGGTGGGCAGACCGGAAAGACGTCATCGACGGTCTGGAAAATGAGGCCAACGGCTCGTTCTCGATCCGGATCCACTCGCCAAGGGTACGGTACCCGGGTCAGCCGATAGCTTTTGTAGGTTCGCTCCTTCGATCAATACTACATGGACCTAAATCCGGAAAACAACACGCAAAACCCGTGGTTCCGCGAGTTTTGGCAGCAAAAGTTTAACTGCACGTTTTTGATCGCCAAGGAGGAGAAGAACAAGGTGAAAAAAGTTATTTGGACGTAATTTCCGTTTAGGTGGACTCGAAGCAACTCTGCACGGGTCAGGAGAGTTTGGAAAAAGGATATGAACAGGTAGAAACATTAAATTTTCTTGTAAAAAAGCTCGTTTTAGGACCCAAAACTGTCGCAAGTGATAAATGCTGTAAATACAATTGCCAGGGCATTATTAACGCTATATAACGACAAGTGAGTCGATACGCTAGAGGTAGACGCACTTTTGCAGATGCAAAAGTATCAACAAGACCGATTGCGCGGATATGATGTCGAAAAACGGGACATTACTGTACGAATATATGAGAAATGTGACGTTCACGGATGAATACCGACAGGATATATATTTTGACAAGCGTGGAGACCCGCCGGCATGGTAAGAATTGAGACTTTTAGAAGATCTTTTTATTGCTGTGATATTATAGAGTTCATATAGGTTTTATAAACGTTTAGGTATGATATTTTGAACTACGCGGGCCCGAGAATTGGCTACAGAGATGTTGGACGATTCAAGGGTGTTAAAGAGGGCGAAGAGGTCGGTTGAAACTGTGAAGATTAAGCTTTTTTTAAAGCTGAGAATCGTGGAAAAGCCGATCTTTGTGACGGGGAATCAAGTGCCGGAAAGTGTTTGCAGTAAGCCGTGTCGAGCTGGATATAGGGTAGGTAAAATCATAATCGTAATAATAATCATAGCCGTAAAGTTTAAACTATAGTAATATGTTAGAAACGCGTAACCGGGGCTTGCTGTTGGATCTGCGAAAAGTGCGCCGACAACCAGATTGTCAATTCGACGGTGAATGAGTGTGTCGACTGCCCGATCGGGTTGTGGCCGGATGCGAATAAGACCGGTGAGATACAAACACAACGTGTTTATGTTAAATAATATCTTATCGTTATTGTTATCTATTTATTCTAGAAGCAAATTATAAAAAACTCTAGAATTGCTCTTTAATAAAGCGCGATGGCAATCTTTCTAGCGTGCTACGAGCTCGAAATCGAGACCTCCGTTGATTGGACCGACCTCGGCGCTGTGGTGGCCATCATTTTTGCGGTAAATCGTCATAGAAACTTTTTAATAATACCTTAAAGCTTCTGAACTTCTCAACTTTGTCCTTTCTCTTAAGACGTTGTTTTCTGGATGTTTAGGTGATTATTAGCGAAAAATGACTTTTTTACGGTTTTCCCATCGGGTCTTTGGATATTTCGGATGTTTTCTTTATGATACTAGCAATCAAAATATTTTTATTGGCTTCTAAGATCTGTATTTTTATGGCTCTTAGGTTATTTATTAACAAGATTTAGCGAAAACTGACTTTTCTACACTTTTTCTGATCAGGTTTCAGAGTGATCCATTTATACCCATTCGGTTATACTCTTCGAACATTCTTAATGACCTTAAATTTACCGCTTTTAAAGTATAAATTGTTAGCAATATTTTTCTATATAGTTTTATTCGAGCTTTTTAGGTAACCGGAATGTTGGCCACTTCATTCACCATCCTCACGTTTGTCCGCTACAACAATACGCCGGTGGTGAAAAGCACGACGCGAGAGCTGAGCTACATCATTCTGGGAGGTATGCCAAGTTTAATTATCTAAATATAATTAAATACATATTATTGTATATTTTGGTGTATTTGATACATCCATAAATATACAAAACTAATTTCTTCTATCCTAGGTATCATGGCCTGCTACGCCGTCACTTTCCTGATCCTCTGGCGTCCAACCTTTCCCACCTGTTTCTTGACGCGTATTATTCCACCGATTGGTTCGTTTATTCCATTTTATTATCTATCTGATGTTCCTTAAAAAAACCAACCGAAATGTAGCCTTTTCCATCGTCTACTCGGCCCTATTGACAAAAACCAATCGGATAGCTCGAATATTGGCGGGAAGTAAAAAGCGGATCCTCACCAAGAAGCCCCGATTTCTCTCTACTTTTTCTCAGGTAATACGGTTTTGGAGTATCGAAACAGTGCAATATTTCAGGTTGTAATTACGTGGATTCTGGTTGGCGTTCAATGCGTGATCGTCGGAATCAGCGTGATCAAGGAGATGCCGGCGGCCGGGTATAATCCGGTTTATTTGCCGAAGAAAATGGTTTGTATTTTATTCTGATTTTTAGGGGAAATCCGAATATTAAAGTATAACTTTAAATTTAAACAAAATTTAATTTGCGCTTTATAGCGATTTTTGGGTCCTATCAAAGAAAAATCGGGAATGAATAGCCTAGAAAAATCCAGTATTCTCTAAAAATCTACCTAAAAAATAGGAAACTGGGTTTCTAAGTGAAAACACAATTTTTAGAAGACGACAAAGGCAGATTTTTAGAACGCAAATGTTTTCCAGGTGCTAATCTGCGTCTCTTCCGACATGGCGTTTTTAACCCCTTTCTTCTGGAATCTCTGCCTGATCACCCTCTGCACGCTGTACGCAGTCAAGACGCGGAACCTACCCGAAAACTTCAACGAGGCCAAATTCATTGGATTCACCATGTAAGTATCTAATATTTATAGAATTCAATTAAACTTGCAGGTACTGTACTTTGGTGGTCTGGGGAGCATTCATGGTTCTTCACCTTGGCCAGACGAACAAGGCGCTCACGATGAGCTTCTCCTTTTCGATATCGGCTAGCGTTGGTGAGTCCTTTTCGATATACAATTTGGGTACTTTTGTATTATCGGGGGGGGGGGATTGTATGTCTCAAATCTGGTTGTTAGTAAAATTTAACTATAGTTCAAGGAGAAAAGCTATCTAAAACTTTAAAAAACATTTTAGAAATACGAAGTTTTGGTCTAAATCGCTTTTTCTATGTTTTAGAAAGAACGGGTTTTTAAAGTGTTGCGTTCCGACTTAAATTGCAATTTTTTAAATTTAGTTTCCCGCCTGATACCCCCCGCGATAATGCCAAAGAACCGCGCTGTGAAAATCATTCTCCGAAACAGCTTTCGAAAGCCATTTTTCGAAGGGTCAATTGCAAGCCTCTTTTTCGAAAGATTCGCTCCAAAATTAAGTTTTTGCATAAAACACTTTTCTAAATTATGTTTTCGAAACCTCACCTTTAAAACAAATTCCACCCTTTAGCCCTGATGCTCCTCTTCGCGCCGAAGCTCTGGATCATCATCATACACCCGGAGAAAAACGTGCGCTCCTCCTATACAACGACCAAATTGATACGGTAGGTTTGAAAGGTGTATTCCGTAACACTCCCCATTTCAGGTGCCATTTCGGCAACTCACAGGGCGGCACGTTCGACTCGAAGCATAACGCGTCATCGAAGACGACGCGTGCCTCTACACAGTCGGCCTCGCTCAGGTTGGCCCCCCACACACGGTCAGCCACACAGTCCCGGTGTACGGTGGTTGCTGCTGTGCATCGTTTCCCTGTTGTTTTTGTAGTTTACGCTTTTACTCTCGGCTATGTAGTTTGTAGCCTATATTTTTACGATTAAAATCTTGTAAATTTTTAAGGTGTTTTGTAACCAATTTTTTCAAATTTGCGCAGTTAAGCTGGATGGCGTTTCAATTTCCATGTTCGATTTTCAATTCAAGGTCCCGGCAAGGCATTACCCTAGTTTTTTGGTTATGGATTCGCTATGGACCTTGCCGCGACGCAAAAACGATCTCCATTGCGTAATCGATTGCGGTCTCGGTGCGCAGTAACGCTGCGCGTTGCGTGTCGCGGCGCGACAAGATCCGCACGTTTTCCCCTGATTTTTGAGCGCATTTTTCTCCCTAGGCGTACGAGCTGGAGATCTTTAGGATTGCACCTTTGTTTAGTTTAGCTTCCCCTTTTTAGCAATAAATTTCGACACTTACTGGGCTTTTCTTTCCCAAGAAAACCTGTGTAATTCCGTCGTGCTCCTATCGACACTCAAATTTTTTGAATAAAACTTTCCAGCCACTCGTCGGGCGTCACCCGAACAGCCTCCGTGCACGTCGTCTCCCACCCAAGCGGTCACACCGACGCCCAAACACAAACCGACCCGCCCGCCTCGAAATTCAGGTAAAATCGGCTTTCGAGATTTTTTAAAATGTACTTTTATTTCTTTTCTCAACTCGCCTGTTTATAGTGATTCCCCGGATAGTGAATTGAGGTAATTCGCCCCCATCACCACCAATTTTCCGGGCCTAATAGGTCGCCCTAAATAGGCGATGGTTCATTTGGGAGCATGAACTTGTTGGCCTCCCTGGTTGGTCCCGGAATGACACCCGTCGGCTTTCAAATCCTGTAACCCGTGGCCCCAGGCAGCCTTCAGTCTCGTTCGACCCTATATCCTGCCCGAGCTACCGTACCCTCGATTTTTAGCCGAACATTCTCGATCGCTGGGAAACCGGGGAAGAAGGTGGTCGACGACGATGTGCAACTACTGGTTGATGCGTGTAGACGATATCAGGTTTGGACTGGCTGTATTTCATGTGGACAACCTAATTGACCCTCCCAAAATTTTCCAGATTTTCTGTATTTTTTCGGGATTCTTTTAAAGCCATTCGCTAAGCATCAAAAACGTTTTTTGTTGTTGTGTCTGCTCAAAATATTGCATGATGAAAAAAAGTTATATATGAAACAAAAATAAGTTTTGAAAATTGAGCTAAAAAGCTCGTTTTCGACATTATTCCATTTTTACGGGATTTTTAAAGGCATTCGATAGAGCATCAAAAAAATATATTTATTATCAAATAGTTTGTATTGAAAAATTGAAAAATCTCGTTGTTTCGAGACCAAGAATGGCCGATTTTGACAAAGATTTCGAATTTTTCTAAAAATTTAAATTGGCAATTTTCTTGAAATGGTTTTCTGTTTGAAATATGGTTATTTTTGCTTGGCTTGCAAAAAAACACCACAAAAATGCTTACTATTAACTTGCTAGGCATTTCTAGGCTTATAGGAAAAATTTTGCCCCCCCCCCCCGATAATGCGAAAGCGCCAGAAATAAACGGAATTTTTGTGATTGCAGGATGAACGCCTCCGGGGCGCCGAGTCGAACCTCCTCCTCGAAGAAGCGGAAGACGAGGGACAAGGCGGTGATGAGGTCGGTGCCCTGCTTGTCGGTTCGATTGGCAACTCGATGCGTGCCGTGTTGTCGACGATGGGCCATGGGACAGCTCTTGGCCCAACCACGGTCCCTTCAAAGGGTCCCACACGTCCTTCTGAGGGCCGTCCATCCCGGCAACTTGATGAGGACTTTGAGGAGGTACGGTATTGCATGGTGGTAGTGTATTTAGGAAGGACCAGGTAATTGGCACGGAGACAAATGTTAGTAAAAATTGGGGTTATGGGCGTAATTTTGACTTTTTAACGTTGATCTTGTACAGAACTTTCCGCTGATTCCGGATCTGTTTTTAGAATTTATCTAATCGTTATAGTTAAGAAGTCACAGCGCATTTTTACAAATAATTACAAATAACACAAAACTGTTGTTTTTAGTGTGATTGGATATTTTATGACATCTAGCTTGACCAGAATTTGGCGCTAATTCTGAATCTGATCTCAGAATTTATAAAATAGTCGTATTTGAAAAGTTCTTGGTACTTTTTAAGGTACCCTTTTTAGTTTTCGTCTTATAACTTTCAAAAATAGGCTATAACTTCTTAAATTAGAATATTCGACAACTTCTGATAGCAACTTTGGGATCAGCGCAAAATTCTGCACCAGAAAAACTCGTTAAAATCTCGGAATCCCGACTAAACGTCGAAAAAGTCGATTCTCAGCCCTGGAGGGATCGAAATTTCTAGTTTTCTAGTCTTTTCACCCTGAAAATGCTTTAGAACTTTAAAAAAGATCATATTTGACATATTCTGATAGAAAATTCGGAATCAGCACAAAATTTTGTGCCAGACAATGCCTCTAAAACCGTCAGATAACCTAGAACAACGACAAAGAAAATCGAAAAGGGCCGATCAGCCCGTGCGGGATTCGAACCCTAGTCTCTGGGGCTCAAGAAAACCCAGAATCCAACCAATACACCACACCAGTTTCCGTGCAAATTCCCTTGGTCCATGTATAAACCGTAGAAATGTGGGTGTCATTGTCTGAATCCTCGTTTTTTTCAGTCTTTCTCTCCCCACTGTGCCGGGATGAGACGCCAGTGGTGCGCCAAGAGTTGTCGCTCACCATTTTTTCCTTTTTGTGTCACCGCCGATCAACCCTTTTTGGGACCCTTCCGGTTGCAATGGGAGGACCCAGCAGCTTTCATTTTGTTTGCCCGCTGCGAAAAGGAGTGGAACGGCCGGCTACAAACTATAGGATTTATAATTAGGCAAAAAAGGATTAAGCGGGATTTATAAAATCATTTTTGTAGTTTGTACCCTGTGCCATTCACCTCTTTTGGCTGGGTTCGCTGATGCACCGGGTGTTTTTGCTAGAGATACCAGAAGGAAAAAGAATCTCGCCCTTAAAGGGATGCCGACGGCATAGTCAATCGTTTACGCGCTGGAAAGCAAATGTCTCTGCGCCTCTCCCCAGCGCGCGCTCTCTCCCCTGTTGGCTACTTGCCAATTTGTTGATGGGGGGGATCGACACATGCCGTCGGCAGCCCTTTAAAGGGATTGGTAAGGCGGTACTTTCCCATTATCGGGGGGGGGGGGGGGGGGGGGCGAATTTTTATATAAGCCCAAAACTCCCTGGAAATATAATAGTATGTAGTTTAACAGTTTTTCGTAAAAGTAACATTATTACCAGCGGAAAAGCCATCCATAAATGAGCAAATTTTTTAGCATTTACATCTTTTTCCAAAACCGGCCATTTTGCCGAAATACGGCTTTGTCAAGTTTTTGTGCTTAAGTAGGCAGTAGACTCTAGAAAACCCTAAAAATTTGAAAGTTGAGATTTTGCCCGAAAATCGACCATTTTGGGTGGAAAATTCAAAATTTTTGTGTTTTTATGGACCAAAGACTTTAAATGGAGAATGATAAAAAACCGTTTTGAAACATTTCCGCGATATATTAGGAAAAGATGGATGCTAAGAAAAAATTACGCTGTTTCCTAGAGAATCCACAGCCAGAAAATCCATACCCGTGCCTTGCCGGTCCCTTTAGAGCCGAGATTTCGATAGCCAACATCCCCGGTGCATCACTCTGGATTGGGGTGTCTTTTTCGCGCTTCTCCTCGGTTCCCGGAGCTTACAGGCAGCTTTTGCAAGGCTTTCTCTCTCTCCATGGTGTCTCCTGCAGGTCTTCTTGGACAAAAAGGACTATTTTTGTTTCAGCTGCTGCGTAGCCGTGGCGTGCAACCCCCTCGGATTCCACACGGCCACTCCGCTCTGAACCAGGTAGGTATACTAATTAGGTTCTTTGGCATTATCGTGGCCGGGAAGCGATTTTTTGCCTAAAAACCGGAAATTGCCAGCAACGTCACAGGGAGAAATTAATCGCGTTTTTAGTGAAATTTAACTTTATTTAAAGTAGAAACTGGTCTAAAACACTTTGAAAAACATTGAAACTCAAAACTTTGATCGCCCTTTTTGTATTTGTCGTTTTTGATGTAATTTGATACGTTTTTGGGTGTGGGAAAAGTAAAAACGTTTTTGAAACACGTCCTTTATTGATATTAGAAAATTGGAAACATTTAGTTTAATTTAATAGAACTTTAATTCTAAAAATTCAGATGGAACATGTCATGATCAGCGTCTACCCGCTCAATTCTCCTACTGCCTCCTCCTCCTCCTCCTCCTCCTCGTTCGCCTCGTTTTCCCCTCGCCAAATACGGGTGGGCTAATTTTGAATTTAATTTATTAAAAATTAAGTAAAATTCTTTTTTTTTAGCAGCTAATTGGACTAGTTTAAAAAATCTGAAGAACCTGAATTTTTGTGAAAGGGGTTTTTCCATATTTTCTACAACCTTCAGGCACGCCAGCTTTTCCTCCCCGCTCCCCCAAATGTGCCTTCCGTATGCGACGAAGAATGGGCGCAACCACTTGAATCCTCCGCCAATTGAATCAACGACTACAGGTACGCAATGATATTATCGACAATTGGCATCGAACGAGACGATACTATCGACAAAAAGGGCGAAAAAGTGCTGAAAGGATGCCGGGGTCAGCCCACCGCTGCCGAACCGAGACCCCCACTCCTGATAGCCTTGGCCCTGTCCACTACACCCGCCGCCCGGTTAGCTCAGTCGGTAGAGCACCAGACTCTTAATCTGGTTGTCGCGGGTTCGAGCCCCGCATTGGGCTTACTTTTTGCTTTTTGCTCGAAAATTACTTAAAATGTTTCGTTAGTCCCGCGCTGTAAGGATTTTGTCAGTTTTCGATGTTACCTTTACAGGGTGTGCAAAAAAAAAAGCCCACAGTTTGCACCAAAATATCTCGCTTATAGTAGAGAATCGAAGGTACGTTACCATGCCAAAATGCTTAAATATGCTGGGTATGAAGATATAACACAACTTGATTTTTTCGATTTTTTAGTACGAATACATTTATACTACGAATACATTATTTTTTAGTACTATACTATTGACGCTGGTTACGACCGAAAATTGTGCGTTCTTGAACGGGAGGTAGGAAAATTCTGATTTTTGGCCTAAAAATAGTATAAATTTGTAGAAAGGTAATGGCAAAATCTTAGAATTTATCGAGGTCAATTTCATTTTTTAAAAGCAAAACAATTTTCGCGATTTTGCGTTATTTTTGTTCTTTGAGTCATAACTCGCTTAAAACTCACTGCCCATGGCTGCTTTTTTGCCAATGGCTTATCCAAATATTAATCTCGGATTCCACACCAGATTCCACCACAATCTATGGTATTTTTGTATTGCTTGCTAAAAGGTGCCCCAGCGGGATACTGTAGGTTTCGTTTTTCCCGCTTTTCTCCGGACCCCTAGCTTCGATCCGACTAAAATTTTCAGGGTTGTTAGGCAATCGGTTGTGGCACCTTGCTGCCAAATACGAGAGCGTACTATCCACAAACTTTCATGAAAAAGACTAAAAACTGATTTTTTAATTCTGCCACAGAATCTTGTAAATTTTTTGGTCAGTTTGTCCATAAACCGCTTCTATTGGTTTTACAAAAAGATCGAAGCGATTCCATGGCAAAAACCCCACGAAAATCGCAAATTTCGGTTTTCTACAGTAACCCACGTGGAGCGCGTTTTAGCATGCCATCACAAAATTCCATAAAGTGACGATTTTTCTATTCGAGGGCCTTCTAGAGGTGATTGTAAGACAACCTGCTAAAAATTACTGATTTTGGGTGGTAAATAACAAAGTTACGAGGCCCAGTGCAAAACAAGGCCAGAAGGCCGATTTTTGGTCCGAGTAGCCGGGGTCAATTTTCGAATTTTTCAAAATAGAAAAACCAGCTGGGTCCTATGGATACGATTATAGCTTTGATGTTATTATCTATGCCCGTAAAATTTGGGGGCAATCTGATTCATGATCATGGTGACTTTCAGCTCAAAATCGAAGATCACCCTATTCCAAAATCGAAGTTTAAAAATCTTCTTAAAATTCTTGCGACGCGAAATTGCTTTAATCTTTGCATAGTTTTATTTAACTGATGGCACTGACTTATTGCTTAAAATATCCCTACGACTCCACCTTCCAAAATTTTTTTACGCAACCTCCAATTCGGTTTATTTCGAGTTTTGATGAATTTTCTTGGCGCCAACGGCTGGTTAAAAAATTCATGAGTGAGGCTTTAGGATGCGCTATTCAACCGGTATCAGATAAAAATAAAACGATAATTTTCACAGCGCGACTAAATTTTATAAAATGGTGGCAAGGTTCGGAAAAAAGCACGAACCAACCGTTTTGGAGGCCGTAAAAGACGCCCCTCTAAAGGGGTACGGTAGCTCGAAATTTTGTAGATGATTGATAAAGCCCAGTACTACATAGTTAAGCAAAGAAAATAGCTGAGTCCCCTTTGGCAATTTAAAAATATTTTTCTAAAGTTCGGTTTCGTGACCTCGAAAATATCCATGACCAGGGGGTCGTTGAAAAACTCAAAAATTCATCGATCTCAAAAAATTCTTTAATATGTTTATGCGATTGTGTTAAGCCCGGAGGTATTCCACAACAACTGATTTTGAGGTTTTCGCCATAGGTTTTTCCAATATTAAAAATTTACGAAATTTCTCCATACAAAATTTCATTCCTCTCTAACTTTTCAACCAGACCCTCAAAAATTCTTAAATTTCGTAGTTACATATCTGCTGCCTATATTAACTTATTTAATAAAAATTAGATGCCAACCACCACAGGAAACTGAGAAAAATACAAATGAAGTTTCCCCGAACGCACAGTTTTCGGGTGTCATTTGTATTGATACGTCGCCAAAAATCGAAAAAATCAAGTTGTGTTAAATCTTCATACCCAGCATATTTAAGCATTCTGGCATGGTAACGTACCTTCGATTCTCTACCGTTCGCGAGTTATTTCGACCCAAACTGTGGGCTTTTTTTTTGCACACCCTGTACTAAGCTGATGGTTGCCCAATAGAAACCACCAGGCCGTAGCAAGCTGAGGTCGGCAATTTTCCCCAAAGGGCATCCGGGGTACTGATAGTGCTCATTTCCCGTTTTTACAGGGCCACAATCGACAGGTGGTCTCCTATCTGAAGCACAAGCGGAGGACAATCAAGAATCGAGGTTATGCCTTGAATTGTCGCGTTCGACGCATTCAGAATCAACATCAGCCTGCGACTGATGATCTGCTGATCAGGAACAGGGTGGAAATTAGTATAAAATTTCATTAAATGTTCCGAATTCAGACGGTGGTCAGTCTGCAGGGACGGCTTCAGTACTACGAGAGCTCATACTCAACATTCTTCAACTATTCTTCAAGGCGCCTGTATTCCGGCCCTTTCCTATACCATGATCCCCAGATTTCCATAGATACCCTTGTAGCTTAGAATCTCGAATTCATTGACAAGCTGGCCTTCTAATTGGAATATTATTTTTTATCCATCCATCAAACTACAATTATAAACGACGACGTTCCGCTACAAACTACACCCATAAGGGCGTAAAAGTGCATTTTTTTGGGTGTAGGCCCCGAAGAATTGAATTTCAAATTGAAGGAATTTCCTTGAGCATAGCATGAATTCCGCCAGGTACGGTTAATTCTACTCCATTCTACTAGCCACCATTTCTGTTTTTTTTTGTACAATAACTCGATCTTCCCCGTAACATTGACCAAAATCTCTGATGTCACTTGTGATCGCCTTTTCCACTTTTTTATTTTTTGTCGTCCGTATCCAGCTACCGTACTCTTTTTTTGGCCGCATTTCCGTTGTGATATAATGTTCTCCTCCTTTCCGGGTGGGTGTCCGCCTGTTCCCTTGGCCAGCCACCCACTCGACGCGATTGTGATATTTATGTGTTACTGTACTTTTGATGTTTTTCGGTTTAATGTATTTCCTCAAATATGTCTTAAAAATTTTCCAATCATTTTTCTCCGCATTATTGTCTAGTCGATAAATATTCGTTTACTTTTTAGTCTTGACAAAGTGAAGGTTCCTTTGGGGAGTTTCACCATTTTTTTCTTTTCCCGTTAGATGGGGACCTTCTCTTTCCGCTTCTCCTCCTTGCTTTTTCTGGCGGTACCAGAATAAAGAGATAGCCGGGGCACAAATGCCCGACCCCCAGCAGCCGGCAGCCCTGCCCATTTCTCGGTCCGGTGTTCCCCGGTTCTGCACAACTTTAGCACATTTCTTTGGCCGGAAATTACTGTATTTCTCGTATTTCCTGATCCCTAGATTTCAGGCGTAGAACTTCACGCAAAAATGCAAAATGGAGAGGCGAAACGGATGGGGGCTCAGGTTTGGGCTTGAAATTACAAAAAAATACTTTAAAAGCTTGGTGTTTCCTTTTTTTCTGTTGGGCATACTAAAAAACTGAATTTTGCAAAAAAAACTATTTATATTCCAGCCGGAACACGCAATGATCGGCGTCTATCCGCTCAATTCCCCGGCTGCCTCCTCCGCCTCGTCGTTCGCCTCATTTTCCCCTTCGCCAACTACGGGTACGAGGTTTTTTTATCGTTTTAGCTTATTAAAAAATAGACTAAAATATCGTAATACGTTTTTTACCTATTAGTAGGTAATTTTAAAAATTCTAAACCTAAAGTTTCTAAAAACACGGCTCGTCAGGCCTTACCAAAAACGCACTTCTGGGGGGTGCGGGCCCTCTCCCCGCGGATAGTGGGTTAACCTCCCAGGCGAGCCCCCCTCACCCCCCGGGTTCGGTTCCTCTGAGGCGCAAACTCCCCCATTTTGGCGATCTTTGTTTTGCTTTTTGCTCCAATGTATCACTGATCGTCTACTGTAACACAAAATAAAATCATACCCGCGAAAAAGTCCCAGAAAATAGCAAAAAGCGGCTAGAACCCGTTTTAACAAAGTGTATCCGAAAACAGTCGCAATTTCGCTCCATAACCAGCTTTCACGGTTGCTATTACAATTTTTTTTTGGCTTAGTAACGATAATAAGCGCTTTGATGCGTTTATGTTAGCAAAATGGGCTACCGATCACGAAGCTCCTGCTCCAAGCGTCCAATTCCCCGACCACCTTGGCTATTTTCTTAAGAGGAGGTTCATAATTCAGCAGTTTTTCGATTAATACTACATTAAATTGATATAGTTACCTAGAAAACCGCCATACAAGGCTCAAATCCCGCCGGGTGGGGTGCTAGCATCGAAATATTAGGATCGCCATCGGACAAGGGGTGATCTTTTCCAGAACTTCCGTCATTAATTCAAAAGCATGTATCGTGACTCCACCCAACCTTCTAGCGAGATTTGATCGTATTTTGATAAAAACAGGTCGAAAAACTAGCCATAAACCAGCCGGGTCGAAAATTTCGGGAACTTTAGGCTTTAAAATCTCCTTATTTTGGTGAGAACTCTTGTCGCGACCCACACAGTTCGATAGAGAATTGTTTTCTCTACCAAGTTCCCACGCCTCCCGAAGATTCGAAATAGTATACAAAAAGTTATTAGAAGAAAACGTAGATTTTCTGAGTTTTTAATATGGGCGGCGCCGCCACACAGAGCCCGGAGGGCAATAGGCGCGCCCCGGACTAAAGTGCCCTTTGACGAGCCGTGAAAAACAGCTATAATAATATTTAGGCCTGCCGGCTTCTCCTCCCCCTCCCCCAAACATGCCTTCCGTTTCCGATGAAGAACTGGCGCAGCTCAGCGTCCGCCAATTGAATCAACGACTACAGGTACGAAATGATACTATCGACAAATGGCATCGAACGAGACGATACTATCGACAAAAGAACAAAAAAGTGCTGAAAGGATGCCGGGGTCAGCCCACCGCTGCCAGACCTACACCCCCACTCCTCATCACCCTGGCCCTGTCCGTTGCACCCGCCGCCCGGTTAGCTCAGTCGGTAGAGCACCAGACTCTTAATCTGGTTGTCGCGGGTTCGAGCCCCGCATTGGGCTTACTTTTTGCTTTTTGCTCGAAAATCACCAAAAACGTTTGGTTAGTCCCGCACTGTAAGAATTTCATCATTATTCGGTGTTTTTTGGTGTTTTTGACGGGTTATCAATAATAGGCTGGTGATTGCCCAATAGAAACCACCAGGCCGTAGAAAGCTGAGGTCGGCACTTTTCCCCAAAGGGCATCCGGGGATACTGATAGTGCTCATTTCCCTTTTTTACAGGGCCACGATCGCCAGGTGGTCTCCTATCTGAAGCACAAGCGGAGGACAATCAAGAATCGAGGCTATGCCTTGAATTGTCGCGTTCGACGCATTCAGAATCAGCTGCAACTGGAGGCTGATAATCTGTTGCTCAGGGATCAGGTGGGAAAGTTGTATCAAATTTTTAAGGGGATCGGCAGGGAAATTCTAGGCATTTCGAAGCCTAAGCCTAATCCTAACTAAGCCTAAGCGAAGCGAGGGCCAGAGCCTAACCTAAGCGAAGCCTAAGCCTAAGTCAAATCTCGTAATGGCAAAGATATCAAACATTTCGGGACTATTTCGGCAGCGGCTAAAGTGGTGCCTTGCCTTGCCCGGTCCTTTAAACATCCCCAGTTGCAGATTCGCTACCTGAAGCAGACGGTGGCCAGTCTGCAGGGGCGGCTTCAGTACTACGAGCCCACACAATCGACATGTCCAAGCCTTCTCCAAGCCGCCTATATTCCGCCCCTTTCCTATACCATGCTCCCCTCTACATTGCCATAGCTTTATTTAGCCGAAATTCTGGGATTCACTGAAGAAGCTGGCCTTCGAAATTAATACACATTTTTTCAACTTTTGCTAGTTTTAGTATCTACTTATCAACATTTAATTTAATATTAATGTGCTACCGCAATTCCAAGCCTTACGCTCAAAACTACACCCTGAAAACTACTAGAATTTATAAAAATTTAATTTCGGGATTAGCCGTTTTTCGAATAATCTACCATTAACGCCGGACCCAGGAATCCGGACGTTACGCGCCAAATTACGCCCCGAAACGCAGAATGTAAAAAAATCGATTTTTGAACGTTTTTTCCAGTACTGCTCCATTTTTTAAGATTTTTCGTTTCAAAAATCGATTTTTTTGAACCGTTTCATTTCCAATCAATTTTTCCTTGAGCATCGCATCAATTCCCCCAGATACGGTTAATTCTCAACCATTAAACTAGTCACCATTGCGTTTTTTTTGGTAAAATAACTCAATTTTCCCGGATTTTTTTACCAAAATCTCCGATGTCACTTGGGATCATCTTTTCCTGGTTTCATTAGTTTCGCCGCACCTTATCCAGCTACAGTACCCATCTGTTAGCCGCATTTTTGTTGTGATATGATCTGCTCCTCCTTTCCGGGTGGGTTTCTGCTTTTTTCCTTGGCCGCCCACCCACTCTCTGATATTGTGATATTTATTTTGGCGCTATGTTTGATGATTTTATGATTAATCTAACATCGAGACATCCATGCAAACATCCAAAATACCGACAGGCCAAAATACCGGCAGCCGATATCCCGACAAGCCGAAATGTCGACAGCTCAAAATAACGGTAACTGCAAATTTAGCAGGGAAAATACCGACAGGCGAAAATCCCACCAACCGGAATACCAACCGCCAAAATCCCGGTTAGCCAAATGCCGACAGCCAAAACCCGCCAGACCAATAATACCGACAAGCCAAAATTCCGACAGCTAAAATACCGACGGCCACAATAGCTGTTTAACCCTTGTGCTCCCCCGCATTCTGACGCGGTTACGTAAACAGTTACACCATGTAATTCGGGGTAAGGCTTCGTCGTTTTGCTGATTATTCAACATGTCTAAACCAGGCGATGCAGGGCAAGCTAGTGGAGATCCTTTAAGGCATTTTATGTTTTCTAACGTAATTCAGCAACTTTTCTGGACCCTCTTCCTTTCCCGCACTCTCTCGTGGGGTTACGCAACCCGTTACGCCGTCTAAACTGGATATATTGCGTCGTTTATTGCTCTTTTTCGAGAGTTTTTCGGCATATGCCAGGGCCACTTCTGGGCAAAAACATGTTATGATATTTGGGCGGAGGGTGTAGAAGGGAATATTCTGGGTTTCTCCTCCCTTCTGCTGGGACGTCATCTCAACGGCTTCTCCCCTCTTATCAGAAGAGATGGTTTCTAGGTGCCGGCCGGTGCCAGCCTCCTACGCTTCTTCTTCGTCTTTCTGCTGCAGAAAAAAAAGGTGGTGGCAGAAAAAAACAAGCGGGGAAGAAATGGATGGGAACGATGGCACGGGTCGGGTCAAATGGCAAAAAACTTGAGCTAGTTCGGGGGACGGGGTAAACCCCAGAATTTCCTCAACGATTTCCGCTAGCTAGCCTTGAGAACGAGCTCCAGAGCTGAAGAGCCAAAAAAGCGACCGTGTTTTGGTTCCCCCAAGAGGGGTATGCTAGCCGGAAACGCAAAAATCCCGACAGCCAAAATCACGCAATAAAAATACCGACAGACCAAAATCCCGACGGCCAACATCTCGAGAGTCCAATCGGGAAAAGCCAAAATGCCGACAAGCCAAAATCCCGAATCCTGAGAGCCAAAATTGCTATTTAAGAAGCAGTGACATTGAAGGTAGCGTGTGGAATCTGTCGGTATTTTGGCTTGACGGGATTTAGGCTGTCGGGATTGTCGACTGTCCAGATTTTGCCCGTCGGAATTACAAAAATCGAGATTAGGATGTCGGGATTTCAGCTTGTCGGTCTTTTTTGGATGCCGGGATTTAGCTCTCAGCCAGTAAGCAGTCATTTCCCAAATGATTTCTGCTAGCGCCCCATGTCTAAACACAGCCCCCAGTCCCTCTCCCAACCTCGGGTAAGTCGGGGGTTTTTTTGGGTGTTGCTAATAAGATGTGGTTGGGGAGGGGGAGGGGGAGCTACGGAAGGGGAGGTTGAGATGGGAGACGATGACCTGAATATTTGCCCCTTTCCCCGCTTCTTTCTGGGTCAGGGTCGTCCTCCAGGCACTGATATCCGCGATTCCCATCTTTCACCCTCGCACACATCCATCCACCGAGCGAGAGAGCGGCGAGAGAGAGACAGAGAGAGAGAGAAACCACCCGACCCGAGAATCGACTACTTTCTACATTGTCTAACAATATGGTTTTCTAAATACTGTGAACGCAGGCTAGCAGAGACCGTTTGAGAAAAGCGAGTGGGTGGGGCAAGCTAGCAGTGACCATTTGCCCTTATTTAATGCAATACAGGTAATGCCCACCAAAAACCCATAGTCCGTGGTTAGTGCGTTTGGCTGCCAGGCGAAGGGTCGAGGGTTCGATTCCGGCCGGGGCAAAAACTTTGCTTTTTGGTTCCTGGGATTAGTAATTTGAGGGCAATAGAGCAATCATAGTAATTTTAAGGGGAAATGGCTGCAAAAACGCTAGAATTGCTCAATTTTTTGGCTTTTTTGTGTTCAAGCAGCATTTTTTTTTAAGATTTGAAATTTACAGATTTAAACGTTTTTTCTTTGAATCCTAGTTCCCCCTACTAGGTCCTTCTCACCCCTTCCCTCCCTCTCTCTTGCTCCCCCCGTTAACCCCATTCCCCCCTTTTGTACTCGACCCGGTTTCCGAAACTGGCTTTTCGCCTTCAATCCCCCCTTGCATCCCCTCCGTTCTTTTGCCCATAACTGGTATCCAGCCCCCGGGGCTTCTTCCCCCACCCTTTTCACTTCTTCGAGACTCGCCACCACTACCGTTCCTCCCCTATCCTGGTTTTTATCGATATTCCGGTTTGGCATTCCGCTTTTTCCGGCTATCACTGATCCAGACCATTTTTGTGCCCCGAAAATGTTCTATATTTTCCCCTGCCAGGTCCCTTTAAAAGAACTCGATCTATAGTTTCATGAGCAATTTTGGAGGTCATGGTCAAAAAGCAAAAAAAAAATGTGAGCGGCCAGGGTCGAAAGCCCGGTCGTGATTTGCATGTTTTTTTGCTAGAAAAAGGCTCTAAAGACTAAGATAGGCTTCAAGGATCCTTAAAAACTTGGTGGTTATCGATTACCTTGGATTTTCATGGGTTTGACCAAAAAGCAAAAAATCACGCCCCTGGCCGGAATCGAACCCGGGTCGTTCGGCTATGATGCGAGAACTTTACCAATGGACCAACGGTCCAAAAAGCAGCCAGCCTCCGCGCCAAAATACCATCTCAACTCGATAATAACTCTAACTATCGTACCCCTTTCCCTTTCCCTTTAGACAACTGTCAATAGGTGTATTGTGGATTGAGGGGAAAGTGCCTTCCTTGGGAGGCCAGCGATTGATGATATCTTCTAGACGAGGGTGGGAGGAATGACCGCGGTTGACCCCGTTCATCCAAGAGAGCAGGGGAGGAGGAGGTGGAGGAGGACTGTAGTCACCCTCAATCCCCCTCATTCACCCATTCTGACTATTGCTACTCGGCTAACTCATATCAGTTTTTTTCGAGTTATGGCCAAATCCTAAATTGTCTCTGCTGGTCTGCCATGGTTCGAAAACGACCCCTGCTAGTCTGCCTTCCCTGGACCCAAAATGATCTCTGCTAGCCTGCCCTTGCTCCAAAATGGACCCTGCTGGTTTGCCCCGGCAGCAAAATGGTTTCTGCTTGCTTTGCCCCTCCTTCGAAATGGTCTCCGCTAGCATGCCCCGACACAAAAAGCATCTCTGCTAGCTTGCCTTGGCTCCAAAATCATCTATGCTATCCTGCCCTCCCCCTACAATGGTCTCTGCTAGATCGCCATTCCTCCAAAACGGTCTCTATTGCCTTGTCTTGGATCCAAAATCATCTCTGCTAGCTTGCTCGGCTCCAAAATGGTTGCTGCTAGCCTGCCCTGTATCGAGAATCATCTCTTCTAGCTTGCCCTGACTTACTGAATCGCTATTATTAATGCGTGTATGCCGTAGGGCATCGAATTTTTCTCGAAACCCTCCAAACCCTAATTTGCAGCTTTTTCCGCCGACCCCTCCCCCTATCCGTTGCCCTTTTACCGTACCACTTTCCCTTTTAGGGCAATCACCCGCCGGCCAAACGAGAAAAAGCACCCCCTATCACCCTCCCCCCGAAAAAAGGAGCGCATCGGAAACTGGGACACGACGGCGGCCCGGGGGCAGCACATCCTAATTTCCACCACGCTCCCCTCCTCGTTCCCTTTCCGTTTGACCGCATTCCCGGCTATCAATCCGCCACACTCCAGGTTCCACCCTCCCCCTTACTGTCCATTGTAACGTACCGTACTCGGGTTCATTAAATTATGATTTTTTTGTTTGGGTTACTGTGGATTGATCGATCGAAAGGGGTTGTTTATTGCTTGGACTTGCTTCCTAAATGGTCTCTGCTAGCCTGCCCTGATTACAAACCGGTCTCGGCGAGACTAGTCTTCTTCCTAAATGCTCTCTGCTAGTCCGCTTGATGCCAAAGCGGCCTTGACTTGCCCACTTCCCAAATGGTCTCTGCTACCTGCACCGGCTTCTTAAAGGACCCCCTTCTAGCCTGCCCTGCCTCTTATAATAGTCGTTGATACTGCTACTCCTGCTCTGCTTCCGAAATGATCTCTGCTAGCCTGCCCACCTGCGCAAACGGACTTTGCTAGCTTACCATGCCTCCTAAATCGTCTCTGCTAGTCTACTTGATTCCAAAATCTCTGCCGCCTTTCCCTACCTCCTAAATAATCCCTGCTAGCCTGCCCGACCTCCTAAGTGGTCACTGCTGGCCTACTCCGCATCCTAAATTGTCTCTGCTAGCCTACCCGGCGAGCATAATAGTCTCTGTTAGCTTGCCCTCCTGCCGAAATGCTCTTTGCTGGTTTGCCCTGCGTCCTAAGTGATCTCTACTAGTCTACTTGATTCCAAAATGGCCTCTGCTGCGTTTCCCTGCCTACTAAATAATCCCCACTGGCCCATCCGACTTCCTAAATCGTCTCTGCTAGCCTGCCCTACCTCCCCAAAAATATTCTGCTAGCCCATTATTCCGCAGCCTATTCTGCCCTCTTGTTATGCCCCCTCCGAAATGGTCTCGGCTCGTTTGCCCCCAAGCTTTTCCCCTGTCCGCATCCGGATAACACGTCAATTCCAAGCTAGCATTCTCGAATATCCGGTTCTCAAGATGAGTCACACTCCAAAACCCGCCGCCAACAATCCTCTCTCCCTATATATTGCCCACTTTCGAGCCTCAAATTGGCCGTATTCTTCTGGATTTCCCCTGCAAACCCTCGAATTTCCCTGCCTTCCAGGTCCCTTTAAACCCCCCCTTACAGTCCGCCCGTTAATCGTATTGGCGCGTAGCCTGGATGTGGGATCGGATCAGCCTAGCTGACCCTTCTATAGATGGGATGTTGCCCATTGTGCGAATGGTTCGAGCCTTTTTTCGGCATTCGTCCAGACCGGTGTCCTTCGTAGTCCTCTCGAGTGTCCGCCTCCCATTTTGCGGGGAAGGGCGCCTTTTAGGAAACTTGAATCCCCGGGATTCCCGAACTTGAACCGAAATACATTTGCCCTCCAGGGGATCTGGCTTGTCACGGGGGTTACGGTAGTTTGGGCGGATTTTAGGGTTTTGGCAGATTTCATTCTTCCCTACCATTTTTAAGCCAGTTTGTAACTCGGTTACGGTAATTTAAATCGGGTTCTTTCGCATTATCGGGGGAGGCAGAGGGCAAAACTTTTTTCTAAGGAGTAGCGAACGTTTCTGAACGTTTTTCTATTATTAAGCGTAAAACTCCGCAAAATTGCATGAAAAATACAAAAAAGTAGATTTTTCGACTAGAAATAGCCGATTTTCAACCAATATTTCTAACTTTTTTTGTTATTTTTGCACTTGAATGATAGCGAAGTTTTAATAAACACACAATAGTATGCTTATTAACACATTTCTGGACTTATAGGAAAACATTAGCCCCCCCCGATATGACGAAAGCTCCGAAACGGGTGAATTGTATGCTTTTCTTGATCATTTCTAGCTTATATTTTATGTTTTTCTAGCATTAATACGATTCCATGGTTCACTAAATATTTCATTGCCTCTTTCCAGACGGGCTCCACCGGCGCGGTGCCATCATCCAAACGAGCGGTAGCCGAAAAGAAGCGAAAATCACCAGGATGTGGCTTCTAGCCCTCTTCGTCTCGGCCGTCGCCGCCCAGGCCATCCGTCAGTTTTTTCGTTTTTAATTTTAGATCTTTAGTTTCAATTTTTCGTTGGGAAAAATGAAAAACTTTATGCCCCCGCCAGGCGTCGAACCCGAGCCATTTTGCGTCAGGCTAGGGCGTAACAAAACGGCCACGCGTTCGTTTTAAACGTCGCAAAAGAAAATGTCATAAACGCACAGAATTTGGCGTTAGTTGAAAGGGCACGTAATCGATCGCTCGAAAACGCTGGACTCCTATTTGCGCGCTAAATCCATGCGTTCAATACTTTTCTTTAACTATCGTAATTAGTATAAAAACGTACTAAATTTGGTTTATATGGTTTGTAGAGCTAGATTTATAGTTTTCTATTTAGTTTTATAAAACTTTTTCAGAATCCACCACCCAATGCCCGCCCGGCTCGAACACGGTGTTCGCCCTCCGGCACAACGTCTCCGTCGGCGCGCAGCTGAGGACGTTACCCGCACCCAACATGGCCGTCTGCTCGGATCATTGCGTCGCCTCCCTGGTTTGCTTTATGCAAAATTTGTAACCCTTAAATTTAGGACTGTGCGTCGTTCGAATTCTCGGGCGCCAACTGCCAAATCTACGGCGCCGGCGACAACGGCGACAAGCGGACGCGCGCCTTCTCGAAGACGTGCACCAAGTCGGACCGCGTCTGCTTTTCCCCGTTCCATTTTGACGTGTTCGAGCAGAAGATTCTTGTCGGATTCGCCCGCGAGGTCGTCGCCGCTGAGAACATTCAGGTGGGGCGTTTTCCTGGGTTTTTAGCGTCCAAAAATATGGTGAAAAATATGGTGAAGACTTTTTCACGTTTATAAGCGTTCCGCATAAAAGTTGTGAAGTAACACTTTTCAGAGTTTCTTAGCATTAATAGGCTGAATTAAACTTTATCGCGTGAAAGAACGGTTTTATTGTGAAAAACATGGTTTGAAGGTGGCAAAGCCCTTCTTTTTATTTATCGAACTTTAAAAAGTCCCAATGCATGTTGTAAATAATGAATAATACAAGGAAGTTTAGATAAAACTCAATATGCGCTAAAGTTGTATTTTTAATCGTTAAAAACATGAAAAGTGCCACCAAACGCTAAATTTTCCATTTTTCAGGCTTGCATGGCCGGCTGTTTGAACGCGTTCGACACGTTCGGCTTCGAGTGCGAGTCGGTGATGTTCTACCCGGCTGATAAGGTATGGATTCTGCGCTGTTCCGTTACACTACTCATTCCAGGAATGCATCCTGAACACCGAGGATCGTCTCGACCGCCCCGATCTGTTTGTGGATGAGGTTGACGATCAGGTCATCTACATGGACAACAATTGCGCCGGCTGTAAGTGGAAGCTTTCCACTTCCGCTTTTTTTATTGCTTCTTCCAGCTTCTTCCAGCTTTTCCTTTTTTTGCTAGCCACACCGCAAGCCGCCCACCCCCACTCGCACAGTCATTCAAAAGAACTTTTTATATGATTTAGTTTTTTTGGTTTGAAGCCTCGGTTCTGCATGCGCATTTTATTATTTTATTTTTCGTTTGGTGCTTCCGGTGGCTGAGCATGCTTCAGTTTATTTGCTTGGCTTTTTGCGGGTTTTTGCATGTGGGCAGAGCTTGCGTTGTGCTGCTTGTGGTGCTTTTCGCGCGCGCTACACCGCATGATTTGGTTGGAGGGCTGGAGGGTGTGGATCGGTTGGAAAAACTTATATATTTTAGTATATTATAAAAGTTTCCGTTAAAAGTTAAGAAAAAAACGTTTCTTAGCTTTTTAGACTTCTTGTAACGCCGATCAGCTTGGCCTCTTGGTTCGGGTTTGGCGCCTTTCACGAAAAGAGTCGAGGGTTCGATTCCTCGGCCTGCGATTCTTTTTGATTTTTGGTATTTAATGTTAAATCTTGTTATTTAGTATTGCCGGTGGTTTTCTACATTCTTTTGAATGGAAAATGAATTTAGAAACGTTAGAAAGCTTCAAATTTTGATCGAAAATTGATCATTTTTTGGTCTAAAATCTATTCTTTTTTCTTTAATTTATTCATAAAAACTTGTAAAACTTCTACATCTAGGAACAGTAAAAACAGTCCCAAAACATTAGATCCTAACAATTTGATCCTAAGGACAAATTCCATTTTCGGACAAAAAAGCCAGGAAATCCTTTTGCGACCTGATTTTCCTCAAAAATCCACCGAATCCGATCCACACCCTCCTCGCCGGCTTCTCTTTCTAAAGCCTGGGGCCTGGAACGGTGACCGGGGTGCATCCTTACGTTGTTTCCAGCCCAATGCTACGCCCCCTACCTGACGCAGTACATCGCCGTCGAGGGCATGCAGCTGGAGAACGAGCTCGACCGCATCATCAACGTCGATCTGGAGAGCTGCGAGAGTCTCTGCACTCAGCGTCTGTCGTTGACCGTATGAACTAATTTTTCGGCCTTGAATTTCGGTTTTAGACGAGCGACTTCAACTGCAAGTCGTTCATGTACAACAACGTCACCCGTTCTTGCGTGCTGTCCGATGAGCGGTGGGTGGCTTTTCCTAAATGAGCTTGGCTAGATTGCCGCTTTTGAAGTCTCCGAGGATTTTTTTAATTTTAAAAATTGTTGAACCTTTCTCGATGGTTAAAATCCGAATTTCCTAAAAAATCTCTGATGCATGGTCATTTTTGAAGTCTGAGTGTCTTGAAATTCTTTTGTATATCCTAAAGAATCTTTGCTAGATTTAGCCTTGTTGAAACGCTTGGTATTTCCTAAAAAATCTCTGCTAGTTGGCCCATTTTCCGGTACTTCTGAAGCCAGTGCTGCCTCTTACAAACCACTTTTTCGTTAAAAAATTCTAGGTTGGTTAAATTAAATTTAAATTTATGTAAATAAATTCCCGGGCCTCCCCCAAGAATCTCTGCTATGCTGCCAATTTCAAGCTAGTTTTAACCTACCATTTTTTTTCCAGCTCGACCCCGCTCGGCCGTGGCAAGCTTGTCCCCACCGAGGGCTTCACCTACTACGAGAAGAAGTGCTTTGCTTGTAAGTATCGATTTTTTAAGGACAATTAAAATGATTAAACAAAAAAAATTGCGTTATTAAATTTCTCTTTTTCAGCCCCCAACACTTGCCGTAACACCCCCTCATTCGTGCGTGTTCCCCAGAAGATCCTCGTCGGTTTCGCCGCGTTCGTCATGGAGAATGTCCCCTCGGTCACCATGTGCCTTGATCAGTGCACCAAGTAAGTCGACTTTTCCGGCTTATCGACTTGGCTTGGTCGTGAGAAAGATTTGTCTCAATTTTGCTGTAAAAGCCCGTTAAAACCGTGATTTTTCAGCCCTCCCCCAGAGACCGGAGACGACTTTGTGTGCAAATCGGTGATGTACTACTACAACGAGCAGGTCGGATTAAAGCTAAAAACTAAATGAGTTTCAAAAGCTCAAAAACTAGCTAAAATCTAAAAAATGGATTGAATTTTAGGAATGCATCCTGAATGCCGAGACTCGCCTCTCCAAGCCCGATCTCTTCATCCCGGAGGGAGATGATTTCCAGGTAAATTCGATGGTTTTTTAGAGCTTGGAAATCGAGGCAAATTTAACTACTAGTCACTTTAAAAAAATTCATATAAGCTAGAATATTCTTTTTTTAAGCCAGGTTTTTTCCAGGTTGACTACTTTGACATCGCCTGCCACCTGAACAAGGAAGACTGCCCGTCCGGCACCTCCCCCAAGGTGGTCCGCACTCTCAACTCTGCCCTGCCCGAGGGAGAAGGAGATCTCCACGTCCTGAAGGGAACCAAGGGAACCGTCGAACAGTGCATGCTTAGGTGGGTGTGAATTCTGGGCGTGAAATCGCGTTATTGCGACCCTTTTAAAGGGACTGGCAAGGCAAAATATGAATATTGTTGCCTATGGATTCCGCATGTTTTTAATCTCGCGTCCGGGACACAAAACCCAGCGTGAAAAGCTCGTACTCGCTTAGGGAAGGGAAGAGCGGGCGCGAGCGCGGTAAAAACATCGAAATCCATAGGAAAAACAATGCTAATTCCTTGTCCGTTCTTTTAAAAAAATGCAAATCAGAAACTCTATGAGCGCAAGGAGTGTAACCGTCTTTTGGAGCATATCGTAACATTTTTGCCAAAATCCAATTTATCAGTCGAAAATTCGAGCATTTGACTTTCCCTTTAAACCTAAAATTATCCTTTTTTTCAGCTGCATGTCTCTGGCCCCTGAGAAGTGCCGCTCGTTCAACTTTGACAAGGCCACCGGCCGTTGCGATCTGATGTATCTGGATGGCAAGGTAAGGACTAGGAAAACTTCCACAATTCCGTCCATTTTCAGAGCACCCTCCGCCCCGTCGTCCGCCAGGGCGTTGATCTCTACGATACCCACTGCCTCGCCGGTTAGTTTCAATGCCCTAACACTCTATAGCTTGAATTTTGAGTTTTTTTAATTTTTTCGTGTGTGCTTGCAAACGCAGCTTTGGTTTACAAAAAAATACAAAAGCTAACAATTTTTTTTGGAAAAAGGGTGGCATGGTTAGTGGGAAATTTTGATTTGGTTCGGAATGTCGAAATTTCGTAATTACACAATTTCTAATGTCTATTTTCGTTTAAAAATCTACCTGACAATACCCAAAGTAACTTAACAAAAATTTTGACATTCTGAATCTCGACATTTTGAATGAAAACCACATTTTCGGCTTAACAAAAATATCTAAAATTAACGAAAATTAAATTCTAAAATCAACTACCCACTGGCCGTCCCCATCGCAAAAATTTCTCCACACGAATAATGACCGCTTCTGCTTGGTTGCCTGGGTTATAGCTGCCTCCGTTTAGTGCAGCCTTTAGTGGAGGGACAGTGTGCTGTCGACCGCAAGGATGCCCTCTTCTCGCGCGTGTTGCACACCAAGCAGCGCGGCATCGCCGCGAAGGACTACAAGGTCGTGTCGCTCACGTCGTGCCTCGAGGTCTGCGCCGGAAACCCGACGTTAGTTTTTTATCCACACTTTCCGAAGTATTCCAAATTATTCAAAACGCCGAATATGCGACAAAAATTGCTGCTAGCCTGCCTTGTCTAATCTAAATCTTACTCTAAAGTAATTATCTTCGATTAGGATAGGGAATTCTATTATTAGATTTTACTAAAAGAAATCAGAAGTGAAGCAAAATACAAAAATAATCAGAAAGAATAAAAAAAAGAGAAGAACAAAAAACCCAAAAATGATGATATTCAAGTTGCGCCGGAGTGAACTACAACCGCCGCGTCGGCCAATGCGAGGTCTTCGACGCCATCGACGGTGACGCCGACGTCAACGAACACGTCGACTTCTACAGGAATCTCTGCGTCGTCAAGGAGCAAGAGTCGAGCGTCTCCGCCGCCGCCAATGTCCCCATCCAGAAGGTGGTCGCCTCAGCCCACCGCGGTGACCTCAAGGACGGTCTCCAGGCCGCCAAGAAGGTCAGTTTTCGGAGATGTACCTTTTAATGGCTAGATTATCTATTGAAAGTCAAATTATAAAAGGTGGTGAAAACCTAAATACACAACTTTCTAGGCTCGCCCTCATATCAAGCACCAGGAGCACCACCGTCGTGCCCCCGAATCCCGTGATGCCCTTCCTCTCGGTAATTTTTAAAAGTTATTTCTATCAAAAAAACAAGATCCCAAGAGGCAAGCTAGCGAAGACAATTTGAGACCCTAAAACCCTGAACCCTTTAGGTCCGCCCGTCGAAATCCCCCGCGATGCCGTCCACACCATCTGCAACTACGAGGGCATCAAGGTGCAGATCAAGCACACCGACAAGTTCTCCGGCGTCATCTTTGTCAAGAACAAGTACGACACCTGCCGGTAAGTAAATGAAAAGCTTGCTCTAAAAAATTTTTTTTTAGCGTCGAAGTCGCCGCCCAGCCCACGGCCACCCTCACCCTCGGTCTGCCCAAGGACTTCGGTATGAAGCCGATCACCCTCGAGGAGATGGAGGAGGAAGAGAAGGAAGCCAAGGAAGGAAAGGACGCCAAGGCCGAGCTCGTCAAGGAGGACACCCCCAAGCCCGACGATGAGCTGCGTCGTGTGCGCCGTCAACTGGAGCAGGGGCGCGAGTGCGGAATCGCTGATTTGGTGGGTAACATTGACCCTGTTGCAGTCGTCGGCACATTCCGACCTCTATAAACCAACTTTTTCAGGGCAACGGCACCTACACGGCCACCGTCGTCGTGCAGACGAACAACCTCGGAATCCCCGGCCTTGTGACGAGCATGGATCAGCTGTACGAGGTGTCGTGCGACTACTCGAGCATGCTGGGCGGAAAGGTCCAAGCCGGATACAACATGACTGTCAAGTCGGTGATCACAAGGATTGCTTTTTAGAGGCTGTTTTTTAGCGGACCGGAAGCCTCGCTGATCCAGCCGCGCGGAAAGATCGAGCT
This sequence comes from Mesorhabditis spiculigera, assembly GCA_958295435.1. Taxonomy (NCBI): domain Eukaryota; kingdom Metazoa; phylum Nematoda; class Chromadorea; order Rhabditida; family Rhabditidae; genus Mesorhabditis; species Mesorhabditis spiculigera. Next base: position 283,167 of record CATQJA010002629.1, read on the forward strand.
CGGAAACCCGGTGGCGATGCAAATGACCGGAGAGGGAGATGCGCCCCTGTCGCAGGCCAAGCTCGGAGATATTCTCGAGCTGAAGTGGGAGATTCTGGCTATGGACGACGAGTTGGACTTCTTCGTCAAGGTGGGGATAAGGACAAATGAACTTCGTCGATTTTTGTAAAGCGCTAATAATCGAAAAACAAGCTTTAGTAAAAATTAACGGTTGTACAGTCATTTTACGTGTGAAACCGAAAAAACCATAAAGTTCAGGACTGCGTTGCCGAGCCCGGACAGAACGCCAAGAGCGAGGAACGCCTTCAGCTACTGGAGGGTGGATGCCCGACCCCGGCTGTCGCGATGAAGCTTATCCCCGGACCCGTTGAGCAGAGGTCGAGCGCCGTCAAGGTGAGGACCAAGCTCGAGTACGAAGTGTAACTATTCGGATTCAGATCGCGAAGATGCAAGCCTTCCGCTTCGACTCGTCGCCCAGCGTGCGCATCTCGTGCACCCTCGAGATCTGCAAGGGAGACTGCACCCCGGTTGAATGCGCCCTCACCACTGGACAGCGTCAATCTTGGGGACGCAAGAAGCGTTCGGTCGAGAATGACGTCACGGAATGTGAGATTTACTTTAAAATACGATAACTATTTTATATTTTTACTATTTACTATTGAAAAGCTTCGGAATTGACTATAACAATGTTTTCAGTCGAAACTGCTCGCTACAAGGTTCCCAGAATCGCCCAAGCCACAACCTCGATCGTCATTGTCGACCCATTGCAAACGGTAGGGGAGCACGAGATAAAGAAACGATATACTTAAAGCCGGGTAAATTAAAATCCAACTTATTTTAGGTCTCTGAGCCATTCGCGCTCCAGAAGCAGTCCAGTCTCGACCTCTTTTCCGAAGACCCCGTCGAGCAGGTCTTCGTGGCCCCCGAGGGACAATTCTGCTTGCGGCAAATGTTCCTTTTCTCCATCTTTGGTGAGTTATTCTTTCCAAACTCTCAAAAAACACATTAGATCTAAAAAACTGTCTTTTTTTCTAGGCGTCCTCCTGTTCTTAACGGTGGCCCAAGCAGCCGTCGTCGCCCACTACATCTTCCGCCGCTATTTCGCGGTGTCAAAGAAGCTCTAGAGCGCGCGCTACGCGAAACCCCCGGCCCTAGATGGTCGAATCAATGGTGCTTTCCGAATCCAAAACTATCCTCGCTATCAGGTGTCCTTTCCAACTTTCCAAACCCTAAAAAAACTTTGCCGTGCAATGATGATCCCTTTGCTCAACATTCCCCCGCAGATAATAATAGCCTATCCAAGCCCTCCTTCCCTTTCCCTTCTAAGATAATATTGTGTCCACTGCTGATGATCCAATCTCGTTATGCTTGCCCTACGGTTATCTTCGCACCTCGCCCACATTCCTTGAATACTTTGAGCCCGAAGATGATGATACTGAATACGCCTTATCTCTCGCAGAATCGTACTCCTCCTCCTCCCTCCCCACCCACCCACGATAGATCTTCTTGCATTTCCTGTCTGGATTTATGTTCTCGTTAATAAAAAAAGTTTAACAACGACATGAGTCATATTTACGCACAATTTCCCTCTGGAAAGCAAAATAGACAAAAAAGAACAAAACAATTAGTTAGCAAAATTATAGGAAAGCTAACGCATATTCAAAACAGGAAATCAGAGACCATTACAATCCATAACCACCTATAAAAGAAGCCGCCACCGGAAGACGTAAAACAGCGACCCAACAATGTCCACCCTGACCGTCGACCCGCCAGCTGGAGCCGTGCCCGCCGCAGGAGGAAAAGTCACCCACACATTGGCCAACGGAGGTGCCGCCAAAGTCGTCTTCAAGGTTCACCTACATCCCTAAAGCCCTCAACTTCCCCTCACGCCTCGAAAAATAATCCCGGTTTTAGGTGAAGTCATCGAACAACACCGAATACCGCTTGACCCCGGTTTTTGGCTTCGTTGAGCCGGGAGCCCAGGCCCCCGTTGAAGTGACGCGTCTCGCCGGCCCACCCAAGGAGGACAAGCTGGTCATCGAGTACGGTGACGCCCCAGCTGATGCCGCTACCCCCCAGGACGCCTTCAAGGTTGGGCCATCAACTACCTCCAACATCCCTCTTTTTCAGGGAGTCGCTGCCCCACAGAAACTCACCGTCCCGATCAAGGCCGAATAGACATGACACTCCAGCAAAAAACCCCTCTTCAAACCCCAATGAAATCTCGTAAAACAAAACGCGGGACTGTAATAAAGTTTTTGAATGCACAAACCTTTGTTGGCATTGTACCTATGCATGAATACAGAATGAATCTTCGACACGGTCGCCACTTTCCTGCACGCAGCCAGAAGCTCGAAGGCGGCTGTAATTTATGGAATGTCTCCATTGTCGTGTGCTAGCGCCACTCTTTCTCAAAATTTATTACGACACTACGTCACGACTCACTGGAGCATACAAAGTGACAAACTGAGAAAATAAGAACTACAGTCGAGGGCAATACACAGGGACTACAAGGAGACACCGGACTCGATGAGTGTTCACCCGAGTAGGCTTCAAGAACAGGGGGGGAGGGAGGGTTTAAAGCTATAACACTAAAAACCATGTCACAGAATGAGCAAGCACAAAGTAAACAATTGTTCATCTCAATTGGCGGTGATAATGCGGAGAGTATTTGTGTAGCCGGCGCCCTGCTGCCAACCGGTGACGAGAACGAGGAAGTCGCCCTTGTGGATGAAGCCGCGTTCCTTGCCAACCTGAAAAATTGGCATTTGCAAGGTGTCTGGCTTTATAACCCAGAAAGAAAGAATCTAAAATCTACCTCAATGCCAAAGTTGATACGGTTGTCGACATCAGTCGGCCAGTCGGGGTTGCGCTCCTTGTTGTAGTAAAGCGGGAACACACCGCGATGCAGGTGCAATTGCCGGGCGGCCTTCTCTTGACGGGTGATGGTCAGGATCGGCACCGCAGGCTTGTAGCGCGAGCAGAGAACCGCAGAACTGAAAAATAAACAAAAATAAAGATTTTTTTAAATGACTCACCGGCCAGTTGTGGTGATGACAAGGATAGCCGATGCATGGCAGCTGACCGCGGCAGAAGTGGCGGCGATGGCAATCGTATGTGTCATATCTGAACAGACAATATAAAAATCTACCAATCATCTGTTTACCAGTTGGCTTCGGTGTATTCTGGAGCAGCTCATCGAAGAATTTGCGGTAGTAGAAAGCGGACTCAGCTTCCTAAAGAGCAAAATAACTCAAATGTGACACAAGGAATGTTACCTTGCAAATGAAGTGCATGATCTTCAGTGACTCGAGCGGGTAATCTCCCTTGGCGGTTTCACCGGAGAGCATCACGCAGTCAGCCCCATCCAGAACTGCATTGGCAACGTCACTAAACTATCTGAAAGAAAATCCGAAAATCCTTACCTTCCTTCAGCCCTGGTCGGTCTCGGCTTCTTAACCATACTCTCCAACATCTGCGTGGCGCAAATGACCGGCTTTCCAGCCATGTTACATTTGGCGATCAGCATCTATTCAGAACAATGTAAAAACTGGGGATAGAAAAAGTACCTTTTGGGCCAAGAACACCTTTTCAGCAGGAATCTCGATTCCGAGATCTCCACGAGCAACCATCACACCATCGGATTCCTAAAGCGTACAACTGTTCAAATTCACCACAAATTACCTCAATAATTTCGTCGGCATTGTCGACGCCTTCCTGATTCTCGATCTTGGCGATGATCTTGATGTTCTTGCCATCTTCGCCGAGAACCTGAACCCAAAAATGAACATACGAAAAAAATTTACTTGACGAATGGTGCGAATGCCGTCGGCGTTGCGAATGAACGAAGCAAAGACCATGTCCACGCCTTGCTCAACACCAAAACGAAGGTCCTGAAAAGAATAATGGATCGAAACTATGAGCATTACCTGGATATCCTTTTCGCTGACAGCCGGGAGATCAACGATAGTTCCGGGAAGATTGACACCCTTGCGACTGCCCAACATTCCACCATTTTCCACCGTGCACACAACGGCGTCGTCATGAGTCTAAAAGTTCCAGTTAGAATTGTCGACCCAAATTACCTCATCGACAATCAACGAGATGAGACCATCATCAACGAAAATGCGCGAGCCCTTTTGGACGACCTTTGGCAAGTTGAGGTAGTCTACGTAGAGGTTCACAGCCGTTCCCGAGGACTCGAGCTTCGCGTCCGTTGTAAGGCGAATGGAAGCGCCTTTGACGAGTTCCACCTAAAATATACATGAAATGACATGTCTCTCGAAATACCTCAGCAGAACCACCGCCCTGCAGCAACCCGGTGCGGATTTCGGGACCCTTGGTGTCCAAGGCAATGGCCACAATTCGGTTGTCGGAGAAGCTCTTCACGGCCTCTCGCACATTCTCGATGGTACCGCCGTGGTACTAAACTCCAAATTAATCTAAGCATAAAAGAAATCACCTCATAAGATCCGTGCGAAAAGTTCATTCGAGCAATGTTCATTCCATTGGCAATCATCTGCTGCAGCATGTCGATGGAACGGCAAGCAGGACCTAAAATTGGTTGGTGAAGGTAACCCGCAAGCTCATACCGATGGTACAAATGATGCCAGTTTTGCGGACAACATGTGGGGCCTCGCGGATATCCAGACGGCAGAGATGCTCCAAGTGGGTGGTAGCCGGCTGGGCATCTAGGCGCTGCTCCTGCCTATAAGAAAAACGTTTGATAAATTTTCTTGTTTTAACCCCCCCCACTCGTTTTTGATCCTCTCGGTCCAACCTTATCATTCCAAAAACGGAAATTACTGTCAAAAGAATACCGCCTGTCAATCAAGAACCCGGTCGCCCGCTTACATGTAATAGGAGCTATCAGCGTCCGGAGATCCGGAACGGCTATGGTCGTTGGTCATCTTGTTATAGATTACGAAACACCCGTGAATAATATGTCTGAGCGGGGGAAACAGGAGCTCCTCTTTGCCAAATAAATAGCATTCCGCCGTGAGACGCAGAGAAGGAGCGCGGGCCCTTTGGGGGAAAAGCAAGGGCCTCTATCGATCAACATCCGTTTCTGGGTGCGTAATTTTTCGAAGAGGCGCGATCCAATGAAGCCACCGACTGCTTGTTTTTACCGCGGGCAGGCAGCCCCATACCTAGCAACAAGTTTACATCGAGTAAGTCTGGACGTAAAACGGACAGCGTATGCCAAAGAATTAAATAGCATTGAAAATGTTTTAAAACTGGAAACCTAACCTATACGGCGCGTAGGATAGGGGATCGATACATGCAAATCTATAACTTAACCCAACCTAGAAAGGATCAAGGAAGCTTATCGTTAGAGTATGCCTGGACCACGATCAGCCTCAAACTAGCAGTACCCCAAAAATAGAAAAACGGCCTACGCGGCCTGCACCAAACCTACACATGATCATAAGCGGCCTCGTCCAACTGCTTACGGAAACCTTCATCGATCGTGAAAGAAGTCATTCTTGTAGATTCAATTCCACAGAACGGCTACTGCAAAATACGCATAGAAGGGGATAACGAACGGGGAGAAAATCAACGTTGGAAAAGAAAACATTGATTTTCTAAATAAGGCGTATGGGCGCTGCGAAAAATATCGTTGATCGCAATCGGAAACTTTGGTGGAAAAAGAAAGCCAGCCAGGATCCAAAAATTGCCAAGTCCGTACAACTGGCGACGGAATCCGTAACTTGGAATTCCGCGTAGGGGGCGTAATGTAGTGGAATCGAAATTCCTTACATTCTTTCTATTTTTGAAGATAACCTACAAGAAAAGAAAAGAAAAGAAGCCAAGAAGTAGATGGATGCAATGGATTCCCTTACGTCTGCGCGTGATGAAATACTAGGGTTTTTAGAGGAGTTCAATGACGAAATGGTGCCAAAATTTAATGTGTAACAAAGCTCAAATCAGGAAACCCATCAAAATAGCGGGCCAAGGATTCGAATCCAAAGACCTCCAGTTTCTTCCGAGTAACTTGTGCTTTCCCCATATCATCCAGCATCCATTCTAATAAAAAAAGTCAATGACAAGGCCGCCTGTAGGATGTCGGTCTTCAAATTTTGTTCGTCGGCGGCGAATCGATGATCGTGAGGTCAGTGGGGGACATTGGGCCGAAAGAGCGGAGGGTCTGCCTGGGTCTACCGGAAAAGTAGGAAGCTGACAGCCCGAGTTTTCCTCCCCTCTTGCCGATCAGTGCTCGGGTCCAAAAAGATTCTCGGTCGCCGGTCGCTGCTTTGCTGGTTTTTTGAGTGGAGACACACGAAAAAGGGAAGGGCGTGTATTTACCCCCAGATCGGAATATTTTCAGCCGCTTTGAAGTTTTTTTTTCCATTTTACATAATCTTTTGAAGGGATTGACCCAAAATATAAGCCCTATGATTTGTCGCCTACTCACTTGAAATAAGCACCAGCTCGCTCCTCGTCCAAAGTCATCGCATGCTCTGAATTAAATCGGGTGAAATTAATGGCAAGGGCATTACCAAGTCTCTTGTGGTGATGCTCCTTTCCAGGGGCATGGGATCCCTTAAATAAACTTTATGACAAGCCCGGACATCTACCAAATGCAGTGCATCTTCCAACTTCTCGGCTGCGCCCAGCACCTTATCTTTTATGTTGTCCAACAGCTGAAACCGGCGATTTCGAAACCGATAATTTCTTTAGCAACGCAAGACGCGTGGTAAAGTACTCTTCCTTTATAACCAACTCGATAATATCGGCCATGTATATAACTGCGGAAGAAACTTACATCACCCATATTGTCGATAAGTGGCTTTAGGTGAAGCGGCTAGTTGTTTATCGGTGAATGGATCGCACAGCAGTTGTGGGGCCACCTAGGAGAGAGCGGCGAGCCGACGATAACAAGCGACCAGGGCGAGGACCCAGAGACGTCTATAGAGGGACTTTGGCCAGTGAACGGAGAAAGCGCCTAGTCCAGCTGGCAGGGTCAAAGCCCTAATCCCGACAACCCAAAAGTATTTCCCTTTATGCGCGAGCCCCGGTCCAATGTTGCTCTGTATGCTTTTCAACGATAAAATCAATTAATTTATTTTAAACGCTGATGGGGTGATAACAATCTAATGAAAAACAATCGTGGGGGCTCGGAAAATAACGCCGTTTATCATAAAATAACAAACAACAGTAAACATTTCACATGCGATCAAGGAAGTTATCCAGAGCAGGGATTCCCTCTTTGAGTCCTTTGCGTTTCCTCGTCTCATTGACGACGACGTGGGGGCGGGTGGAGGGGTCGAGGGGGTCTCCGGGGAGGATCTGCCAATGGTCGAACACGCATTGAGGGAAGGCCTGTCCACCGGTGTTGGAGCGGAGGTCAGCGGTGAATCCTAAAAGAAAAAAATATTAACGTTTAATCGAGAAAAACGTACCGAAGGATTCATTGACAGGAAGGTAGGCCTTGACGATGAACATGGGTGTTCCGGCAACCTAAAGAGAATCTATATAAGAAAACAGATTAGCAAATTTACCTGGGCTTCTTCAAAGACGTGTCCACGACGCCTGTTGAGCACGCCATAGATACCACCGACGGCTTGTTCGGGGCACTGGATCTCGACCAAGTAAACGGGCTCTAGGAGACGAGGACCGGCAGTGATGCACGAAGCGTAGAAGACACGGCGAGCGGTCGGGATGATCTGGCCACCACCACGATGGATGGCATCAGCGTGGAGGGTGACGTCATGGATGTCGAAGCGGATTCCGCGCATGTTTTCGTCGCAAAGCACTCCTTCCTTGGTGGCCCACTGGAAACCGGCAACGCACGAATCCTTGATTTCGTTGAGGTACTGCACTCCCTTCGTGACATCAACAAGGAGGTTGGGGCCAGTGCCGTCAGGTCCGAAGCACCAGATCTTGCGGGCCTCGGTGGGGTCATATTCGTACTTCTCGTGGAGGATCTTGGCGCGGGCCTTGAACTCGTCACGGGGGTTGACCTCGCCCTTCTCGATATCATCAGCAAGGCCGTCAGGCATGGGCTTGGCCGTGCAGTGCAGACGGTTGTGCTTGTTTGGCGACTTCGACAAGCAAATTTGGTTGGACTCAGTCTCGACTGTTTCACGGTAGGAGACGACGGGGTCAGACTTCTTGAGGGGGATGCAGGCGTGATCCTCTTCCAAATCCTTCAAGCAAATCTCGAGATGGAGCTCTCCAGCACCAGCGATGATGTGCTCTCCAGACTCCTCGAAGATACATTGCACCATGGGGTCGGACTTGGCGAGACGCTTCAGACCTTCCACCTGAAAAACAAGGGTGGGCCGCAAAGTTAAAGCTTACCAATTTGGGCAGATCTCCGGGGTTCTTTGGCTCGACGGCAACGCGCACGACGGGGGAGACGGAGAACTTCATGACACGCATGTTGTGGGCATCCTTGTAGGTGGTGATGGTTCCTCCCTTGACGAGGTACTGGTCGACTCCGACCAGACCAGCAATGTTTCCGGATGGGATGTCCTCGATGGGCTCGATGTAGCGGCCCATCATGAGGATGGTGCGCTGGATGGTCTTCTCGTACAGATCCTCCTTCTTGCCGGGCACGAAGTTGGGTCCTTGGATGCGGGCCTTCATTCCGGTGGCGACCTAAATAAACTTGTAAAAATCGTAAAAAAAATTCCCTACCTTGCCAGAGAAGACACGGCCGAAAGCGTAGAAGCGACCCTTATCGGAAGTGGGCACCATCTTCGAGACGTACATCATCAATGGGCCGTTAGGGTCGCAGGTCTTGATGGCGACGGCAGCCTCATCATCATGGGGTCCCTCGTAGAGCATCTCCATACGGTACTTCTGGGCAGTCACGGGCGACGGCAAGTGGATGCAGATCATTTGAAGCATAGTGTCTCCTGCAGGCAACCAGCGACGCATGAAGACCTAGAAACAAAACGATTAGAAAAGTCTCCTGGCAAATATGCATACCTTCATCAACGGCTTGCCCTCAAGGTCGCGCTCGTCCACGGCCAGCTTGATGCCGAGCTTCTCAACGAGCTTGGCGGTGTCGTCCTTCTTGACGTTCATGATGGCATCGAACACTTTGAAGATCGGGTCGAGGACGAACTGCACAAATCCACGGACTGATCCGGGAGTGGAGGTGTTGCTCCACTTCTTGGTCTTCAGGTCGAAGAAACGATCTCCCCAGAGGTTCTTCATGAGCTTGTCGACCTGGACGCCGAACTTGTCAGCGTAGATCTCGGCGAACTGCTTCAAGGTGAAAGCCCATCCGTGGAGTCCAGATCCAAATCCGACGTTTCCGACAGAGGGGTCGACCATGATGGCTCCCATCGGGCCATCGTCATCTCCGTAGGTGGCAATGATGACGTTGATGTTCTCGACAATACGTTGGAAGGTCTGGAAGAGCTCTTCCTGTCCAAGCTGGAGCTCGAGCAAGGCACGGTCCATCTTGTTCATGAAAAGCACGGGCTTGATACGCTCGGCAATGGCCTGACGAAGAACGGTCTCGGTCTGGACACACACACCTAAAACAAACAAATATATAGTGAAATATGCAACCAACCCGAAACGCAGTCGACGACAACAAGGGCTCCATCAGTGACACGGAGGGCAGCAGTAACTTCGCTGGAGAAATCAACGTGGCCGGGAGAGTCGATCAAGTTGATCAGGAAACCGTTGTACTTCTCCTTCTTGCCATCGACGTCGCGGACCTCGACTTGGGTCTCTCCCTTGATGAAGGGGATATCCTTCTTGTCAAGTTCGAAGAACATGGAGATGGCACTGAAAAGAGAAAAATGGATCATAAAACGAAATACTTACGTCGACTTGATGGTAATGCATCGCTCCTGCTCGTCCTTGCGCGTGTCGGTGAAGCGAGTTTCTCCGGCCTTGGCTCCGGCGATGATACCGGCCTTCGACACGAGGGAATCGGTCAGGGTAGACTTTCCGTGGTCGACGTGAGCAATCACGGACATGTTGCGGATGTTTTTCTTGTGGTCCATAAGGCCACGGATCTCTTCGATCGTGAAGTTCACCTAACATCAAAAATCAAGAAAAGAAAAATATAACCAACCATTGTGGGAGAGTTGCGGTTACTCGAAGTAACACGATTTCACCCTCAAAGTTTCGGCCGCACAGATGAGGCGGTGCTGAAAAATGCCGGGTAACTCACGCCAAAAGATTTCCTCAGAGAGAACTGCGAGGGTACGGTGCATTCAGGGGTCAATACGGCGCGAATTTGAACCGGGGCAGACACAAAGGGGAAAGAGAGCGCCAAAAACGTCCAATAGTTCAAGAAGTTTGTAAAAACTGATAGGATCGTTTATGAAGACAAAATCGAGATTTATAGAGGACCTTTAGGTCTAAGAAATCTAAGAAAATAAATCAAAAGAGCTGTCTTTTCGATATCGGCGCGGAAAAAAGCCGAACAATTCGCGGAGAGATGATTGCTTGGTATTTGGGTCCCGGAGCAAACTTTTATCGTATGTGCAAAATTGTGGTTTAGAAGTCACTGAATGGATTACGCCATGTAAACTCCCTGCCCCAATTTTTTGTTTTGGTTTTTATTTTTATTGCGCCGTGTTATAACCTTTTTTCTCTTTTTATGACGGTGTTTCAGGTGCTAGCATGGACGAAGCGGAGAATGTTGCCAACCCGAAGCCTCAGTCATCCCTGGCGGCCAAAAAGTTTGTTTCGTTCTATTAATATTAAAGTTTTAACCAGGCGAGAACTGCTAGCAGGCCTATTGCCTCCGAGTCGCCTCCAGAACGCCGACAATGATTGTGAAATCGACCTCAGCCGGCCCGAAGATTACAGGCAGATCAGATTTCCCGAAAAATTAAGGTTAGGTTATCGCAAGATTCATAAATTTCCTCTCTAGGTTGCCAAAAAAGTCGATAACAAGTCCGCCAACCAAGAAAGGGGTGAGCTACGACGCGCTTGAACACGCCTTGGAAGAGCGATTAGCGGCAAAGAGAAGAGCTGGCCAAGCAAAGAGGGCTGAACTCTACAGGCAGGACAATGCCGAGTTGTTTGAGGTCTGGGTGATCTCAAAGTATCTCAAAACTTGAAGTTTAGAGTGATGATGAAGAGGATGACGAAGAAGAAGAAGATGATCAAAAGTACGAAGAACAACGCAAGAAAATCCGGGAAACTATTCTACAAAGGGCGGGTGATGAGGACGAGGAACTTGATGATGAAAGCTACCACGGCGACGAGGAGGGCGAGTCGGGGAGTGAAAATGAGGACGAGGAACAAAATGAGGATTCGTCCGATGAGGAATGTGTTAGCCGTAAGTTGCGCTTTATTTTCTGGTAGTTCGGTTCCAGCGATCAACAAAAGCTTCTACGGTGCGGAGAACAAGATTTGCACGCAAGAGGAAGAGGCATCACAAGGGACTAGCCAGACAGTGGAGGTGCAGGTACGTTATTAATATCCGCTCTTATCAATGCTTTAGGAAACCATTGCTACCCCACAACTTCCGGTGCCACAAACGTTGAGCCAATGGTTTCGAGAAGACTCTCCAACTCGATCTCCACCGAAGCAAATCATTCGTTAGTCTAGATAATTCTCAAGAAACAATCGCTTTCAGCACTTGCACCCGCTCCATATGTCAAGCCCGATCTCACCGCCGTCAATTCTCAGTGGATGGACGACCCGGATTTATTGGCGCTGTGCTCGGGCCGATTCGATACGCAAGAATCGTGAGTTTTTGGGTTTATAATCACCTTTACGATTTTTAGCGACTCCGCTGGAGCAGAGGATCCAGAAGACGCGGATGATGTCGTGTTTTCAACGCAAGCCAAGAAAATTCGCAACGGCATCAATTCTGATGACGAGGAGCAAGAGGAAGCGACCGCTAGTACAAGTCCGAAGGATTTGGAAACCGAGCGCCCTGCCTCCCCGGAAAGAGTGGGTGCAGAAGAAGCGCTGATCGACAGGGATTCCGACGAGGTCACGGTAATCGTTATTTTGGTCTATATTTTCCTCATATGTAGATGCCTTCACAACGGAAACGGGCGGTGCTTGCGGAAGAACTGGAGGATGAAGATGAGGAAGATCATGGAGAAGAAGAGGCTGACCAGTTTGAGGAAGAAGACGAGGAGCAAGAAATGGAAAACGAAGCTGAGCGTCCGGAAACCCCTCCAGGATCGGAAATCGACAGTGATGACGAACTCGCACTTTTCCAACGCGCAGAACATCGGAGACAGCTTAAAAAGTGAGGGAGGAAATGTGACGTGTGGGGTTTGGCCAGGAAGAAAGAGCCTATTCGAATTTATAGGATTGTCAAACAACGAGCGCGGAATCTATTTTTGGTCGAAAACCAAACCTAGCTTATCTTAAAAAAATTAATTGACAACGTAGATTAGTTTGTAAAGGATTCCGAAACCCGAAAGCTGGGTAATATCCGAAAAGCCCAAAAGAACTCTTAAAAAGAGGAAATACGTATATCCTCAAGAGAGCTGCTTACATAGGGCTAGTTCCACCAGATTGCGCAATATTGTGCCACCGGTACTATTGTTTTGATTATGGTGCAATCGGTTTCTATCTAGGACTGTATTGATGGGGGGTTAGAAAAAAGTGCAAAATTTTGTGTTGCAACTATTTGTAGAGCTTCTTCGTCTTTCCCGCTGTTGCTCCCCGCTTTCCGCAGCGTGCACCGGAAAGCAGGCGATTGGCTTGCGCCACATCTTTCCTCAAGGCTTTCGATAAAATCTTTCGTAAAGATGGTCCTGATCCCAAAATAGGGTTGGGGGAATGATAAATCCATTATGGCGATTGAAAAAGAGGCTAGAATAAAAGAACTGCGAATCCATATTGCTTGAAAAACTTTTAATTTCAGAGCCGGTTTTGTCGACGAGCAGGCAGAATTGTCGGGCAGCGACGTCGGTAGTGAGGATGAAGATGAAGATCGAGAAGCTGATGAATATGAGGTAATTCAGAAAAATGTTTTCAACTCTTTTTAGAAAGACGCCGCCGATGATGAGGCCATTGATATGGATGAAGTCGAGAATCAAAACCTTCGGCTTTACCAAAAGCAGCGACTAGACGAAGATCGTAGCAAGATGCGACTGCTACAGGAACAGTAAGTCCTTCACCCATTTCTAAGTAGAATAATTTAGGTTGTTGCCCGATGGCGACTTGGATGTTCCCGAAACAAATCGCGGGTTCCGTTTTGCATTGCGTGATGACGAGGAGAATATTCCTGCCTTTCAAATGGAAGAAAATATGGAAGAGGACGATGATGAGGCAGAAGCCGAAAAAGCCGCGGAAAGTAGAACCAATGTTTTGCGTTTCCAATTGGAACATCAAAGCGTGAGAATCCTCTTTCGCTTCTTATCTTGTTTTAGGAGGAAGTTGTAATCAAGAAGCCCGGTGACGCTCTAAGTGATGCATTTAATAGTGTGGAATCACTTCTTGGAAAGAAGGTATAGCTAAACATTTCAAAAAAATTTATTTCGTTTTCCAGATCAAGAAAGCTCCGGTGCCTAAAATGACAATGCTTGGCCTGAATCACTCTTTGAACAAGGAAAGCTCTAACCTAACTTCGAAGGCGCTGTATGTCTCTTCTAAGCCAGGTGCGAAGTTTCATCTCTTCTAATCCAGAATCTAGGGAATGTTGCAAAACGACCACCACCCACGACTCTTTCTGCACCGAAACGGGCCAAGCTTTTACTGTCTGATGCTCTCAATAATGCTCAAGAATTGCCTTAACCTCTCTTTGACGGGTTGTATTGTTTGGATAAATTTTCATTGCTATTTCTTGACTGTTCATCAGCCGTTGCAACGGTTTGCTATCGTTATATGGGACTACCGCACAGGACCATTATATTACACCAGATTCAGATGTTCCGTTTGGTAGTTACGAAATCGCACAACATATGTAGGACTCCAGTGGCTCAAGGTATGCATTTTGCCTATTGATGGCAACAATCTCCTAGGTTCCGTTCGGCATTTCGCAGCCCCAGGTGCAAAAGTCGTGCCTCAAAAGGAAGACAAGTCATTCGTCGACACCGACGCCGAGAAATTATCTAAGCACGTCTGCGTTAATTTTTATGTCCAAGGTGCGCTGACAGAAATCTAAAAAACTATTGAATTCAGGAGAAGAGCCCGGCCCTGCCATCAAACCAGATTCTGAATATCCGGAATGGCTGTTCAAGCTGGATTTGAAGCCTCCACAGCCTTTAGAAGATCTTGACCCGGAAAAGGTAAGATCTTTTCTTTACTTGATATTTTTAAAATTCAGGATGGATGGCAGTATTGGCGTGAATTGCGAAAGCGGCAAATGCAGCAGATGAGGAGGTTGGGCTCCCGTTTTGTCTCTAAAGTTTTGTTTAGACTGGAACAAGTCCGATTGAAGAGGCTGCACCTTCAGGATTCGCCGAGCATGAAGAATTGGCGGCGATTTTAATGTTTATCTATGATTGTTGTAGTTTAGGAAAACGTTTATGTGGTTCAGGAATAAATGTGATTACCATTTTTCAAACGCGCACTATTTTAGCATGCATAGCAAATTTAGAATGCGGAATAAGTTATTGCCGGAAGTGTCCGAGATTTGACTGTAAATACACCCTGAAAAGGCGCCGTACCCCGACGGCCCATTCACATTCTGCGCGCACAGCTCGATTCGACACGATGGGAGAAGGCGGTGAAAAGAAGGAGAAGCCGAAGAAGGTACGTTCTTTGTTTCCGGTTTTTTCATGGATTTTCAGGGATTCAATGCCCAAAAATTCTTCATCGACCTGGCTTCGGGCGGAACTGCTGCTGCCGTGTCGAAGACTGCCGTCGCCCCGATCGAGCGTGTGAAGCTGCTGCTGCAAGTGCAGGATGTCTCTACAACCATCGCCGCCGACAAGCGCTACAAGGGCATCATGGATGTCCTCGTGCGAGTGCCGAAGGAACAGGGTGTTGCTGCTCTTTGGAGAGGTGAGCTTTGGCTGCAAGACCTTCTTTCTCTTTGCTAAAAAATCCGCTCTTTCCAGGAAACTTGGCCAACGTCATCCGCTACTTCCCGACTCAAGCGCTCAACTTTGCCTTCAAGGACACGTTCAAGAACATCTTCCTCAAGGGCGTCGACAAGAAGAAGGACTTCTGGAGGTTCCTGCTCGGCAACTTGGCTTCCGGAGGAGCCGCCGGAGCCGCCTCGCTGTGCTTCGTCTACCCGCTCGACTTCGCCCGTACGCGTCTGGCCGCCGACGTCGGCAAGGGCAACTCCCGCGAGTTCAAGGGTCTCGGTGACTGCCTGGTGAAGATCGCAAAATCGGATGGCCCCATCGGTCTCTACCGCGGTTTCTTCGTCTCCGTCCAGGTATCGTCATTCATTTGGAGCTTCCTACGTTTTCATGTATAGGGTATCATCATCTACCGCGCCGCCTACTTCGGCATGTTCGACACGGCCAAGTTCGTGTTCGCGCCGGGCGATGGCAAGAAGCTCAACTTCTTCGCCGCATGGGGTATCGCCCAGGTGGTCACCGTCGGCTCGGGCGTGCTGTCGTATCCTTGGGATACTGTGCGTCGTCGCATGATGATGCAGTCTGGTCGCAAGGACATCCTCTACAAGAACACTTGGGATTGCGCCGTCAAGATCGTCAAGAACGAGGGCATGAGCGCCATGTTCAAGGTATCACAATCCTTACTTTCCCTTACAAAACCCCCTAGGGCGCTCTCTCGAACGTGTTCCGCGGCACTGGTGGCGCCCTCGTGCTCGCCATCTACGACGAGATCCAGAAGTTCATCTAGGCCACACCATCACTATCCACCACCCCCGAAAGAACAATTTATCTCGTTCATTAACGCGCCCTCATTTTGCTGCTTTTCTTTTTTCTTTGCTTGATGAGCGAATAAATGTTTATTTCAGCTTTTTGGGGAGAATAATACTTCCGCAGTTTATTACAGTCTAACAACGTACAACCCGTGATAAAGATAAATGTTGGAAATTACGATTTAGGGGATAGGGGGATGATGCTCAGTTGTGGGGCTCGATAATGGTTGACATTTTGGGGCGTTTCTTTTGCGGTTGCGTTGTGTGGATGACGGGCGGGGTCTGTTGCGTGGCCAGGGATTTGAAGACGTCGGCAAGGAGGAGAGCGTGATCTTTGACGAGACCCTCCCAAGAATCGGAGGCCATCACCTAGAAACTCGTTGTTTAGGAAAATTTCTGGATTTTCCATACCTCAGCCGCGTATCCGTTGATAAAGTTGATGGCGTTTTGCCGCAGTTGAACGGCGTTGTGTCGGTCGGCAAGTACCAGCGTACAGCATGCGTTTTCGGAGGTCAATGACGAGCAGATTGCTTGCTCGCACATCACCTGGAATTTTCAAATATTCATGGCGCGAGTCTGGGGACCTACCTTCAAACGATGCAGATCATATTTATCGGCGGCCGCCAGCAAACTCGGCGCCATAGTTGCCATTTTTGGCGATTGACCCGTGTACATGTAATGCACCATCTCTTGTACGACCTCGGCGTCGACGTCATCAATTGTTACCTAGCAAAGTAAAGATTTATAAAGTCCCTTCTTGTAGCTAACTCACCTCGCTGGTGACGCTCTCGCGCATTGGATGCTCAAACATTGACCGGAATACGGAGGATCGGGATGCGAGTAGGGCCTTGTGAACCTGAAAGTGTTGCGTTAATTTTTCAAGTTTTGAGTACTTACCGATATCTCATTTCGAATCGGTTCCCCGTCAATTCCTCGATTCAAAATTATCAATTTCGTGTCGGCAAAGAGCCCGGACTCGTAGAGAGCGCTGAGATCATCCGGTAATGTACATGGTGGGACCTGCGCGTTGATCAATTAGATAAATACTCTTTTTGAACATACTTTAAACACCGTGGCGTTCGATTGGCCAGTGACATTGACAGTCTCCGCAACAACAGAAACCTGAAATTCTCATGAGCTATCTATTTATTGAACTTGCCTCGCAGAAGATACTGAGCTTGTCATCTGGCAACAATCCGTTATTTTCGTCGAGCAAGAAATCCCGCCGGATGAATTTCTTGAAGCCCCAATCTTTTCCTTGCACAAAACGATAGGCGCGTTGAGACTCTGAAGGACAATATCAAAACCCGAGTCATTACAGTTACCCATCGCTTTCGTTTCCTCGCGCTTCACGTTCAAAATCGAAAACTTGAACTTTGCTCGGACTTCATTTTTGTTGCTTTGAACGAGGAGCAAGTAGAGCGAAAGGTAGTCACGAGATTCCTCATCGAGTCCTGAAATTATATCTACCATGCGTGATGCTTGACGCACCTTTGGGGTTGATCCGTAGACACCATTTTAGCTTGTCGTTTACACCCGCCGAAAAAGTTGAAGACTTCAATACCTAACAGAATATGAAACTTCGTGTATTTAATGCTATTTATTACCTCGCCCATCTCCTCGCGGCAGAAGCTGAAGTTGTTGATCGTCCACATGTAGTTGAATTTGACGACTTTTACCTAGAAAACGCGTTTGTAAATAATATTGTGCCTAGATTTCCCGCCAAAATAAACATACCTGTGTGTGGCACCAATTTTCAGCCGTTGGCATCCGCGCATCGACAATATTTCCTGTCCGTGAGTCGACACATGGTGAGGTCGAACGGAAGACCGATGGACCTGGCTGACCCTGACCTGCCGTCACCAGCTCATCCTAAATAAAGTATATTTTGAAAGCTTACTTTAGCATTCGTTTACCTGAGCTGCTCCATCATCTGCCATGTTTCGCCGAAGCGATCGAGCTGAGCGCCGCTAGAGCCCGTAGATGCACAAGCGTAGATGCCTGCAAAAATGTAATTTCATGAGATTTTATCTCGAAGTATGTCACCAAAATCAAAGGGAAAAATACACTATAAGAACGAAAAAAGCTGGCCAAGATTGTGCTCCAAAAGCAAAAGATCAACCAAACGAGAATCGAGCCTACTGCGAGTGATAACAGGGAAAACAAACGGCTGACAGAAGGGGCTGCGGCGGGCTTCGCGAGCGGTTGGAGTCGGGGGACGGCGGGCAGAGAGCGAGAGGCCGGCCGGGTGCCGAGCAGGCCGCCCCGGAGAGGATCGACCGGGCACACACACGCAGCCACCGTTTTCCTATCCATGGCTGGTGGAGACTGGTAAGATAGATCACGGGTTGGCGAGTGCATGCTAGGAACGGAAATCGCAGTTCATGCTCAATCGCCAATTTGGCCGGGAATCAAGAGCGGCACTTGGAAAAGTGGATGTACCTATCTAGCCAGCAAATTTTTATTTCTGTAGGGTAGGGCCAACGCCGAGTACAAAAAAAAATTTAAAAACAAAAGGAAACTTTTATCTAGATTTACATAAATTTTATTAAGCATTCCGAAACACACCCCTTATGGTTTTTGTGCTTTGGAGTGTAAGGGAACAAGAAATTTCATTTTTTGTCAAAAATAATAAAGTTGAAGAAAAGTACTAAAATAAAATCGCATTATGGCTTGTAAAGTGACCTTAGTAAAGATCTCGGTTCTAATTTCATGTTTTTAGTGCTAGCTTCTTCGCAAGTTTCTAAAGTGACCCCACCGTAGAGGCTTTTATCGTTAGAGTCCTATCTTAGTCTGAAAAAACAGCCTCATAATTTTTTCGTATGGTCAGTGCCGATCCTTGCGACTGCATCAAGTCCCGTGCTTACCCAGGCCAAGGGCTAAAAACGCGCCGGGTGACAGTAGGCCGCACGGGGCCGTTTGGGCTCTTTTGGGGCGTGAGCAATAGAGGACAATTGAAACGAAGGACCACGCATCAACGATCGCGCACCTCTAACAGACGGAATTCGATTCGCATTCGAGCAAACATATTTAAAAATCCATCGACAGCAGGTTTTGACTCACGCCTGAAATCCCAGACAAAGCTTTTCGCCTTGGCAAAACGCCCCTATCCATATACAACGGCCGTTCCTTGCTTAGTCATCGGCACACTGATCGATAGCTTTCAGATAGAACCTTGTTATTGCGTTCCTTTCATTCCGTTTGGTGTCCCGCCTAAGATTCTATTAATGTGAGCCGTATTTTCAGGTTGTGAACCTGATGTGTTAACGAGTCGAGGCGGGTATTGACATCGTTTTGTATGCGTTCCTCCAAACGCCAACTTCAAAATGTCGCTGACGAGGAGCGTTTGTCAAGAACTCTGCGAATTTGTTCAGAGTAAGCGTGTATTCTAGGACCTTTGAATCTTTTTGATTCTAGACAAGCCCAGTTCCGTACTCGGACAGAAGTTCTTTGACCTGCGCGCGGTTTTTCAGGCGGAGGTATCCTCAGGTTTACAGAAATTAATGATTTTTTTAGACTTCCTACAAAACCGATAAATTTGAAACACGAGTAATCGCACTATCGAAATTTCGCGTTTTTCTGCTGCAAGGAAAGACTCCGGGCTCCATCAAGGTAAATTAGTGCTTAATTTTCGTCACTCTTCTGACTTTTCAGATCGACCGTTCCTTCCATGTTTTGACGATTCGATCTATCCAAATAGTCAGTGAGGATGAGGTACGGATTGTTTTTGGCTTTGTCACAGGGATTCTTTCTAGCTGGCACTGACAATCGACGAAGGCGGTAGCCGACGACGCGTCGTGCTGAAAGGAAATCCAGCCAATACCGTCGCCACGCACTTTTTATCTGCCATCAAGGTAGCATGACCCCAACTACGTCCAGCCAAAACATTTCTTCAGCATTATTTCCCGGACATTGGCCCAGTTTTGCGGAATTTGGTCGATGTCGAGCCAAAGACGTTATGGAACGCGTTTGACGAAATCAAGATCGAGGTACCTTACTGGCCCGAAAGACCATACATTTCTCTTTAGGTGACTCCTCGCCCATGCCACTCCTTCAGACGAACCTACGCGGCCCTTTGTGACTATTTTGATCAGCCATATCGAGAAGAAGTATCATGGGTATATCTTCTGTTTGCTTCTCCAATGTATTTTAGGATGTCGAGAAAATATATACGATAAATCAAATCACCGAGCTGCGGATCGAAGATTTCTCTCACTTGCTTCCCAAGTAAGCGATTGAGCAAGATAAAAAAACCTCGATCTTAGGGACCTGTTACCGATAGTGGGCGTGCTGCAATATTCCTCATATTTCACCGGATTGACGGTTGATGGCTTAAAATTACCGCCAGGTATAGCTGTCAAAAAAATATTATTAAGATCCCGTTTTAGATTTGGTTGATGTGATTCTCAGCGTCATTCGTCGCTCCCAATGGCTGACACATTTGCGTTTGGTCAATTGCGGATTGCCGAAGTGAGAATTGGCCGATTTGTTTTAAAATGGTTGTATTTTCAGAGACTTTATCACCCTTTTCTGCTCGGCCGTTCAGCAAAATGTCAACCTACCACTGGAGATCCTGAATTTGGCAAAGAACGTCTTCGATGACAAGAAAGGTGAGGTTTATCCAGTTTTGCGATTTACACGTTTTTTACAGGGTTCCATGCTCTCTCGACCTGCATGCCACGGCTTGTCTCCTTGCGTGAAGTGTATATGAATGAATGCGGACTCACGGATAAATGCTGTTCGCTACTTTCCGCGGCGCTTTATGGAGCGCTTTCGCCCAACAAGTGAGAAAACATATTATTTTTTCACGTTTTTTGTTTAGAATCTCTACCTCAATGCAACTTACCCATCTCTGCCTTTCGAAGAACAGCCTGAATGGCGATGTAAGTGTTTTGTATTCGAGCGGCCATTAACTTTGTTTAGTCATCGTCACTGGTCAACCTCGTCTCGCTTTGTAATTCATTGCGTGTGCTCGACGTTTCCGACACTCAACTATCGCTTGACAAATTGTGGCCAGCCCTGAAATATGGCGGCTTGCAAGTGGAACGACTGATTTTGTCTGGTGCGTGTTTTTCCATATTTCTCATGCTTTTATTCTATAGGCTGTCAAGTCGGGTCAAAGAAGGTGCCCCCAGAGCTGTCACAAACTGTGAAGGAATTCTTTGCCATGGCCGTCGGGCTGGTGGAGGTGGACTTCTCCCATACCGTACTCCCCACCGAGGTTCTGAAGGCAATGCTGCTTGGATTGGCTTGTAATCAACAGGCAAGATCGCTTCTGAAAAATCTTACTAATTTTTTTAGCTGAAACCCTTCACATTGACACTGAATGGATCAGTAGAACGGGGAGCAGCTCCTGTGCTTGAAGCTGGATTACCTGGCGTTTCCGCCCGTGTACTGTCTTTACGAGACAACAATTTTGAAGCGGAAATGCTGGTTGGTCTGCCGAAGAATTTTCTGAAAATACTTTTAGGGTGTCGTCTCGGCGTTGGCGGGAATGCCGGAGCTAAAACGTCTCGATGTCGGCGGCTCCAATCTCACGTCTCTGCGCAGAAGCGGCAAGCAGCAACACGTCCATTCGATCAACAAAATCCTGCTCGAATTGGTCAAACTGGTCGGAGATGACGGGGTCGGTACAACGCCCAATTTTCAATATTCTATTTTTTTTAGCATTTGGAAGAGTTAGTCCTGTCTGATGCGAGACTTGGTGCTCATCTTTCCGTGCTGCTCAACACCCTTGGGGCGACCCCGTGCTTACGGTAAACTCAGTTGGCACTTGGATTTACGTTTCTGTTTAGACATCTCGATATATCCGCCAACGAGATGGGAAATTTTGGAGCGCGTATTCTCAGCAAGGCCCTTCAACTAAACGCCTCGCTCCGTACCATCCTCATTGACGGCAATCATATCACGGCCGATGGATTCGCAGATATTGCCTCGGCTATCCAGAGGTTTCTACCAATAAATAACAAAAAAAATGCTGTTTAGTAACTACACGTTGGTGACGCTGCCGTATCCAGTGCTGGACGCCTGTGAAGCAATCGTCCGTTCCGATAAAGCGAAGACACTCAACGCCCTTTCTCAAATAGAAACTGTGCTGGAGAGAAATAACGCCCATTCCGCGCCAGCTAGCGCCAATTTCAAGAGAGCGCTGTTCACGTTGAATCAGGTATGGATAAATCAATCGACCAAATCAATTACGTCTTTAGCAATCTGATGGGATGAGCTGGGACTCTGTCTGTGCTGCGGAGGGCGTGCTTCGCGCTGTCGCTGATCAGCCACTACCGTTGAAGCTGAGAGCGGATACGATTACTTTTGTGGAGCAGGTGTAACATTATTTAATTTGATAAATTTGGGCATCCTTACAGCTACGTACGCAAATGAGAGCGCATCTCAAGGAGACGTTTTCGCATGGCGATGAAGAACCGAATTCTCGAGCCATCACGAACCTCGAAAATTTGGCCTGTGATCGTTTGAAAGAGCTGCTGGTCCGAGATATTGGATCTGTCTATGCGTAAGTTATTTTCTTGTGATGATTGAGCCCCAGACCCGTATCACATTCTTTTTTCAGGGAATGGAAATGGCGTTCTGCATGCTCAACGGCAGAGGGAGTACTTCGATCCGGCGGATGCACCAACTCGGGTAGCGGATCGATGACCGGTTCGTCATCTCACGGCGGCGGCTCGCCCAGCTCGGCCATGGCCTCGCCTAGGACTTTCCCGAGACAGGATGGTCACAGACCAAGGTATAATTGCGGTTTTTTCTCAATTTTTCCTTTTAGAAGCATTGTCGGAGATCTAAGCTCTCATTCCGGGGAGGCTGGTCTAACGCTAGAGGCACCGCCAAAACCGTCCGCCCTCGTTCATCTCGCAAAAGGGCGCCCGAAGCCGCAAAGACGAGCGCAACTTGGAAAGGAGCGCAGTGTACGTTGTTATTCCTGAATTTTTGACCTAGGCTATCTTTTCAGGCGTCAACTCCCTCCGACGACATGGGCCGCAGCGTCTGTGAAGTGGTTTGCGAAACCGACGAGGAGGAGCGAAAAGACGAGAGCGGTGATGAACGCACGAAAAAGGTAACGCTTTCTTCTGCTTTTCCCCAACCCTTTGCAGCCACTCAGCGATCGCCCAATGTTCCGCGTTGCCATGCTGCCAGAAGCGGCCGCCATGGCCGCACAACTCCGTCCCGCCGCCGATCGAAGCATTGGCAGCCCGAAATTTGGCGACAAGGTACCCCCAAAGTATCAAATTTTCACTAGTCTCTCCAGCACGAGCAGCCCCTTGACGCGACTGGGAAGGCTCCATTATCGCCGAATGACGAGAGCCCGCCACCGCTTCCACGGCGAAACAAAAGTATGTGCATGTTTTTTTTTAATTTCTACATGCTTGTTATTAGTTCCGGATGAGCCATCATCACCTGCGCCGCCATGCCTACCACCAAAGCCATCGGATAGTCGGTTCGCCTTTGGGCCGGTCAAAATATCGGGGCTGACGAACGGCCGAGCAGACGGTATTTAATTTTTTTGTGTTGTTCATTTGTCTTGATAATGTGAAAATATGTATGTAATTTTGAGATCGAATCGAAGGACTCCCCCTCTTTGTAGCAACTAACCAACAGTTAATCGACCACATTTTTATTTGAGCATTTTCTAACGTGTTTGAGATAATTCGTACGAGACGGAAATTTATCAAAATAAGCGTGTTGCAGCCCACTGACTGGTCCAACCCTAATCTTTTAGGCAACAATGCCCCGCTTCGCACCGGTGTCGCCCAGCTCCCCCATGTCCCGCCGCCAGATTCCCGTCGAACTGAAGACGATGAAAACGCTAACGTCGAGGGCTCACCGACAAATCGTCGCAGTGTGGCCGACATGACCCGGCTTTTTAACCGCTAATGTAAATACCCTCTCTCTCATATCACCCCCCTATTTATCATTCGCCACGGATTTCACTTTGACTTCACTTCCCGCGCACTGTCACACATATTATTGATCTACTGGTTCTCGCTTTTCACCCATCCAATCCATGAATCTACTTGTATTCCCTTGACTAGTCCTGTCTACTTCATGACATTTAACCCCGATATATTGGAACCACAGTGTTTGAAAAGTTGGTACTTTCGTACTATCGAAGCGCGTTAACTCTTTAGAGGACGTTTTTCTACATTTTGGCTAAAAATAGAAAAATGTTGATTTTTTCACCAAAATGGCCTATTTTCGATCAAAACTTGAAAATTCAGTACCCCCCTGATAATGCTGAAGAATTGAAATGTTACTCAGCGAACCCCTATCGATTTATTGACGGGGCTGACCCCTCTATTGACATCGAGTCAGATGCTCGATAACGAATTTCTCGCAGCAACGCACTATTGCACGCTTTCCTTATCATCCAACCAATAGTATCACCCTTTACTAATATTCTTACGTGTACCCCTGTCGCATTTCTGGTTCCCCCTCCATTCGCTTTACCACTGGCATTTTTTTCCAAAATTGTGCTCAACGTTCACACCAATTCCTTCCACACCAATGCCTTTTGTTTCCAATCTATTACATTGCCTTACCGGTTTTGACCCTTTTTGAATGGCTCAAGCGTCACTTTCCTCACCCATCCCCCCACACGGCATCGATCCATAATTGTGATAACGCGGGGCACACAAGAGGCGCCAACTATTCCGCCGAACTGTAATGCAATTCGATCCCTTCACCACTTTTGCTGGGGGCCACTTTGGTTTTCGATTTTTGGGTCTTCTAGGCTAGTTTTTGTGCTGGTTTCGAATATACAAAATCACAGTAGTAAAATACACTTATCTAAACGTTTGTTAAGTTTAGGTGCAGACACCCGGTCTTAACAAATAAGGCTCGTGCCACCCGGGCCTAGTCGCTTCGGATGGGTGCGAGCTCGTACAGGGTTTCGAAATCGGGGCGCCAGGCGCGCGAAGCGGCAGGCGCCCCGATTTCGGAGGGGCAGCCCAGCCGAAGCGACGGCCCACCCCGACAAGCGGCAGCCCAATTTTGCATAAGTACACTTTTGTTAATAAATTTTACGCGGTTTTCTGGATAAACCCGACGGTTTCGCATGCTGTGGCTACTCTCGATGTACTCAGCGTAGCCCCAGATAGACTCGAAAAGCGATAAAGTGTCTCTTAAGTACCCGTGGCCCCCTTGATAAGTACCCCACTTTTTTATATTCCCGAATTCAAAAATCATTATTCTGTATCACAATTAGCTTTTTTTTTGGTATTTGCAGTTTGTACCCTGAACATTCGGAGCTTGGATAAATATTGTTTCCGTTGCTGGTTCATTTTTCTTTTCCGGCGCCATTGAATTGGTTCTCATATCGCTCGCCCTTTGGCTCTTTTTCAGCCGGTTCTCGTTTCGTTGCCATGACAACAATTTTGCCCCTCTTGCAGAATGAGCGTCGAGGCCGAAAACATTGACCCGCCACCCCAGGCCCCCGGGATGAACGACTACATGTCGGACGAGGAGAAGAAGCGCGGCCGCAAGTCATCAGCATCGCCTGAACGTGTACGTATTTTGGTCTCTATTTCGTAATTTGGCTTCTTTTTAGGCCTCTCGTAAGGAGCGACGCCGTCGCAGCAGCAGTGGATCCAGTGCTGGAGGAGATCGTGATCGCAGTGGTGGACGTCGTCGCAAAAGGTACATTTTCGTTTTCATTAGCAACTTTTGTTTTCTTTAGCCGTTCCTCTTCCCGCAGCACCTTCGACAAGAAAAGCCCAAAACGAGAGCGTCGGGCGCGTCGTTCCCGTTCTCGAACCTACTCGCCGAAGCGCTCGCGCAGCACCCCGTGCACACGCATCCACGTCAGCGGTTTCGATGCTTCCGTGTCTCGTCGTGATCTCAGCAAAGCATTCAGGTAAATTTTAGATTTGCTCGCCTGAACTTGCTTTTTCAGCGAGTTTGGCGAGATCACGGACATTTGGCTAACCAGTCGCCAACCGCACTACGCTTTCATCACGTACGCCGATGCTCGCGATTGCGAAGATGCGATGCGGCAGCTGAACGAGACGTAAGATAAAGTGTCCTTTTCAAAATAAGTTTTCTGTTTTTAGTTCATTCTGTGGAAGCCGTATCCGGATCGCGCCAGCTCTTCCCCGTCGCATTGGAGGCGGATTTGGTGGAGGCGAGGGCGGAGGTCGTGGTGGCGGCTACCGTGGTGGTGGTGGTGACTACCGTGGAGGCGGTGGCGACTACTCTCGTCGTCGCAGGTGATTTTTGAGCGCGTTAGCGTAATATAAACATTCTTCTTGCACCAAGTCCATTCCACATTTGCGCGGCGGCACTGATTCACCACAAAAAAAATCTAAAAGGCTGGACTGAAAAATATTTGTAGCGATGTAATGGTTGATGGCTCTATGTGTCGCGGTTGATGGCTCCCAATGTATGGGTTAGGAGATGCGGCGCGCGAATTGGCGCATTTTTGGCCTTCCTGTGCGCGAGCCCCTGCCATGTGTGACTGTCTAATGGTGGATTGATGGTGGCCGAATGGGAATGGCAAGCCATGATGTGTGCTCAAATGGGTCCTTTTGGTCTGCCAATGGCAATGTGACGCATTTTGGAGGTGCCACGGTACCGCTTTTTCCAATCTTCTATTAACCCCCCGGATCGTGTGTTGTTACCAGAATAATTTTTGCTTTTAGGTCTCGCACTCGCTCGAGGTCCCCGCCGCGTCGCAAGTGAGTTTATTTCTTTTTTTTCTTTTTATCAGGTTGATTAAGTATATAATTTGTGTTTTTCCAGGCGCTCGTCCTCGCGCAGCCGCTCGCGCTCGTGAATGCCGGACAAATGGGGAGAAACTCGCAGCTTCAACAATTCCATACCGTTACACTAATGTTTATTGTTATTTTCCAGGTTTCGCAACATTATGTTCTTTCTGTGGGCTTTTTGATGAATAAATTGATTACTACACCCTCGCGCCCAACATCGAGTTACTGCAAAAAGCACCTGTTCCTGGCATGCATTTGAGCAAGATTAGTAACCTTGACAACATGCGCATCACGGGATGGGGGATGTAGGTGGAATACGCATTTCGGGTTCGATTCCCCGCTTGGTTGCCAGGCTTTTTCAGCTCTGTCAAATCGCACATAGCACTAAAGCACGCAACTGTTGAATTACACTGGGCAATACGCAAGCACAAATGAACTGCAAGCCACCAACCCGAGAATTTAGCATGGGTCGTCGCGGGTACAAGGGCGATTACCACCTGCTCGTCGCGCACAACTATTTCAAATCATTGAAATCCTCACGCGAGCTAACCGACGCCTCGAAGAAGCCGTCAACCATTGATCCAGCTTGGCCAACGACATCGTTGTGTGAGACGGGAAAGCAGGTATAGAAAATTACCTCCAGCGAGTGGGGGAATGGGAGCACTGGTCTAACGTCATTACTTCTACCCTATCTTTATCAAAATCACGCCTTTCACATCTAAATCTCGATGATTAGTTATCGCGGCTTTGCCTTGGTGCTCCTCCGGTCTCCTCATCGACCCCTACCATCACCCCCTTCTCTTTGCACTGGCCAACCAAAAAGCGGCGAACATCCCGGCCTCCCGTATTCCTAAAATATCAATCGAAATCGATCTCTGCCCCGAGCACCGCTCGACCCCTAATCCCTAAGCGCTATGCGCACTCGTGTGCGTCGAAAACGACCAGGGTTGATCAGGTATCAAAGAGCGGGGGACGAGCATTACTTCTAAAGTCATTACTTCTAAAATCATTACTTCTAAAAACGTTATTTCTAAAAGTTGCCGCGTCGGATTTCAGTTTTTCGGCAATTTTGGCCGTATTTATGCCCAAATCGACGCTTAGAATTTTTGAAGTAATGCCTTTTAGAAGTAATGGTTTTTAGAAGTAATTGCCGGAAGCCTAAAGAGCTACACAGAATGCTATTCTAAATTTATGATTATCGCGAGATATTTAGGGCACTTCTCTGGATCGACTGAACCCGGAGGTCGAGCATGTGCAGGTTAAAAAGAAAAAGCAACTACATACGACACCGAAGTATGCTGCAACATCAATAGCGTATCATAGTCGATTCAGACGCTCGATATTCGCACGCATCTCAAGGATTGTGTCCAATGATGAAGCGGTCGCACGAGAATTGGAGTATGAGATGAGAAGTCGGGAGGATGATGGTGGTTTTAGAGCGGCGAGAAATTAACGATCAGCTTTAGAACGCCCCGGAAGCCCGGCGTCGATCAAGGAGTTCAGCTTTTTGCAGCGGTTGAAGCATACGTTGGTGAGAGCAGAAAGGTAATTGTTTATTTGCGAAAAACGTTTTTATTAATTCGATTGAAATATAGGAAAACGTAAGCTGATTTTTAGTTACGAACGGGTGCGACATACCAGCGGAGGTTTGGGTGAATTGCGGCCTTTCGAGTTTCGGGATGATGAGGTGAGTGCGAAAAAAGAGTCCGAATAAAGCCAAGACTAATAGATATAGCTAAAAGCCGTAGAAGAAATTTTCAGCATGAAATCGCCTTTTCGCATCTGCTGGGCTATCAACGAATCAGGGTTATGACGATGGAATGTCAAGAGAGATCTCCGCGACCGCAGAGACGAGTAAGCGGAAATATCAGTCTTATAGAACCTTGTATTTTGATAGAATTCCACCCTTGGTGGATCATTGCTCGGTGTTGATGCTCTGGCTCCGGCTGGCGGTATCTCAAGAGCTAGCAGTTGTGAGCCAGGTAATCAATTCCTTTATTTTATTTTTTTATTCGTTTTATAGAAGCCGCTCGTCTCTGCGAAACGTTAGAGGAAGAGCCGGAGCCGGACGACGTACAATACACTCCTGAGCTTTTTGAAAAGGTTGGTGATGGAGTATGAGAATATAATGTGTTTTTTTTTAGTTTGAGGATTCGGTGAAGACGCTATCGAGCTTTGGCAGCTATTCAGTAAGTGGAATCGTGAAATGGAAAAAATTTGCTATAGGAGATACCTTAAAAAATAGAATTGTTAATTTTAGAGTTCATTCACGCACTTCCGGTCTGTTGATGAGTCGAAGCGCGAGATCAATGAACTCTTCAGGGCCCAATTCCCCAATATTCAACTTACATTTTCAAAGTTTAAGAGGTTGGACGGCTGACCGGAAGGCCCTAAATTATAATTTCAGTATCAAGCGTGAAATGGTGGCCCTGGCGGAGATCTGCGATCTCGACGACTGTACGCTCGCCTCGGCGCTGCTATATTTTGAGCGTATCGTGCTGAAGGGGCTGATCTCAAAGTTTAACCGGAAATTGGTGGCCGGGTCGTGCTTGATTGTGGCCGTCAAAGTGACTGATGTCGGGAAGACGAAGATCAAGGAAATTGTGGAGGTTTGTTTGAGGGAATAATTAATTATTTTTCGTATTATTAATAAAATTTTTTTTTTTTTAAATAGTTTTAAATAAAGTTTATTTTTAAATGTTAGGTAAAAAAAAAAAAAAAAAATTTTTAAATAAAAAATTTATTAAAAAAAAAAGATTTTTAAAAAAAATAATAAAATAAAGTAAAAATAAAAATAAAATAAAAATTAAAAAAAATAAATGGAGTTTGGTTTTTCTATGGCTTAAATAGACTTTAAAACTCAATAAACTAGCCTCTAAATTTTAAGTGATTTTTCAGGAAGTGGAAAGCCGGCTGCGCGAGGATCGACACGAACTTTTATCTTTTGAATTGCCCCTGTGCGTGGCGCTCGGCTTCGAGTTGATGCCGTCTATTGAGCTTCTTAGGTTAGTAAAACCTACTAAAAATGAGTTGTTTTAGATGACACCAGCCCATTCGATAGGATTTGAAATCCTGAACAGTTCCAAGCTTTCAAAACCTGCTCAACGCTAACAGTTTTCTAGAAAATTCGTCCAGAAAGGATAGATTTTGACTGTTTTTGGTCCACCTTTCAGGAAAGGTGACTATGAGCAGCTTTTTCTCGAAGACCGTTACCGTTCAGCAGTTTTTGAAAGCTCCTACTTGTTCAGAATTTCAAGTTCTATCGACTGAGCTATTTCAATAAAAAAACAAGTCACCTGAAAGCTACACCTTTCCAATCAAAACGCATTTAGGCCGCATCTCGACAAAATCACCTTCGGTATTGTCTAGCCGTCTCTCTGCTGTTGCTGCCAAATCAATCGCAACGGCCGGGCTGACCTTTCGGCCTTGAAATAAAGCCTTTTACGCGCGGGGGTGGCGCTCGATGTTCATCGAAATTGCACGGAAGAAAGAAAGCGGAAAGTAGGGGGTTGAATGAGTGGAACCTTTGCGCCAATCGCTGTTTGGGGGTGTATCGATAACAGGACCGAAATTGTAGACACAAATCGAGAACCGTCAAGGCCATCAAACGCCCACGGCCGGGGAACTTTTGGGGGCGGCAGAAAGTAGGGCTTGTGGTTGGGTCAGTTTTTCTGGGTTTTAGTGTTTGATCAGTGTTTTCGGGTTGATTGTAACCGAAATTCGTCAAAAATAGTAGATTACTGGTTATTAAAGTGAACGTTTCAAACACGAGCTACGTAAGTGCCTATTTACGTTTTCGTTCTTTTTTCGTAATTAGGCGTTTCTAGTCCCGCGTAATTGGGCGACCACGTACCGCGTGCCTGAAACTAAACTTTTAAAGAAACTAAAGAAACTTTTTACCAAAAAAACTTTAGAATGGAAAATAGGCGACTGGACACACGCTGAACGCGCTGCGGTCGCGTCGCGGTCCAGAATTTCATGGTGTGTATGTACGCAGCTCAATTTCTAAGCGTATGTATTAAGAAAAGCGAAACAATAAACTCTAAAGTCGCAACAGTTTTTCCATTAAAGCGCACGTTCAGGGAGGGGCCGTATACTTTGTCCAACGTATACACCCTATGGACGTAGGGACCGCGCGCACTGCCTGCCCGTGCTGTGACAGGCCATTCCCTCCTTTGCGGGGTGGGGCGCCCCTCATCCCCTCGCCAGGTTGTAGCTGTGGCTGACTGGTATCCAGGGACGTAGCGTAATACAGGCCCCGGGGGCCCGGCCCCCCCCGAAATCGGCCGGGGCCCGAAAATTTCATAAGGGGGGACCCTTATGATTTTTATTTTCTCAAAAATTTTGCTGCCTGCGGCGCTATTTTTGCACGTTTTTACGGCTATTTGTAGAGCTATGTAACCTTTTTTTTTAAATTTTTGCCTGCGGCGCTGTTTTTTCGGCAAGGTTTTGAGTTTTTTGGAAAATTTGTTTCGGGGCCCCGAATTTTTTTCCTGGCTACGCCCCTGCTGGTATCCATCCGCGCCTCCCGAGCGGGGGGCCCGGGTTCGACCCCCGGCCGCGGCAAGAATCTTTGCTTTTTTTCCCAAAAAACGTCCCTGAACGTGCCCTTTAAGTAATGGGTTTAAACACATTTTAACGACGCAGCGATAGGCGCGTCGCGTTTCGCTGGTGCGATATAATTTGCAGAAACCTCATGCTCGTACTTTTTCCCGCCCCTTTAAAGTACCGTTCTTGATCTATGATGCCCAAAAAAAACCTGAAAATCGTATAATTGGTACTTATTCTGACGTGTTTATCCGATGGTCGGGATTCTAGTAGCATTAGGCCTAAAACCTCTAGGTTCAAGGTCTGCTCCCCGGTTTTTTCACCCACTTTAGGCGGCCGAGATCCTTCTTCTCCTTCTCCAGAGTGGAAGAGAGGGAGCGAGAGAGAGAGAGACAGAGAGAGAGAGAGAGAGAGAGAGAGAGAGAGAGAGAGAGCACAGCCCCAGATCGTGTGCCTCAGCATAGGCAAGAGATGGTGCTTTTGTGCCATTGTCCGCTGTCCCGTCATTTTCTTGCCACCTCGGCTTCTCCTTTTGCCGCCCGCCCATCACCAACTTGTCGGCCCCGGCTTTTTGAAATTGAGCAGAACGGGGAGGGTTGGCATTACGTGATTTTTATGGGACAATTTTGCGGCTTCAGATTATGTTTTTGATCATTTTTATCCCCTATTAACCTGAGATTTAAATTTTTTAATTAAAATACTTTAAAGGTGACGCTCCGCCTTTTTTATTGAGCACCAGGTGGAGTCTTGGCTCTACAGGCTATTTTTGGGTCAATTTGGCAGCTTTCAAAGTTTAGTTTTTTAGCGGTTCAACCGTGTAATGGTGTAATTTTTCGAGTTCTCAAGCTCAAAGTGATGCTCCGGGATTATGTAATTGAGCAGCTGGGAAGTATTAGCTTCAAGAGCTTCTTACAGCTCAAACCTCCAACTTCCGGTTAGTTTTTTAATTTTCATTTAGTTATCCTATTAATGTAATTTTTCAAGTTCTAAGGCTTAAAAATTATCTAAGAAATTTGAGCAACACCTTCAGGGGCGTAGCCAGAAAAAAATTTCGGGGGGGGGGGCCCCCAAAAATTTTTACCAAAACACTTCAAACATTAACGAGAAAGCAGCGCCGCAGGCAAAATTTTTTGAAAAAAGGTTAGATACCTCTACAAATAGCCGTAAAAAAGCGAAAAAATAGCGCCGCAGGCAGCAAAATTTTTGAGAAAATGAAAATCATAAGGGTCCCCCCTTATGAAATTTTCGGGCCCCGGCCGATTTCGGGGGCCCGGGCCCCCGGGGCCTGTATTACGCTACGTCCCTGAACACCTTATCAGCTCTTTCTGTAGATTTTAGCGACGATAATACGGCTTAGAAGGGCTTTTCCCCTTTCGCATGCCACCCTCGCTTTTTAATAGAATTTCCCTAACCGATCGCGGCCGAGCGTTCTTTGTTGTATTTTTTGGGGCCTTGAAATTCACGGGCGTATCGCTCGGGTGGATCGAGAAAAGTGTAAGCCCTCGATGGTGCTCAACGACCGCCAGAAAAGGAGATATTTTTCGATTTCTCCACTTTCTCTCCGGGGGCCAATTTCTGTCTTCTTTTTTACGCGCGCGGGGCTCACCCTTCAGGATGGTAGAAGATTAGTCCTTTGTCATTTTTTTTTTGGAATTCAGGAGATTTCGAAAAGAACTACCGTCTCTCTCCCTCGCTCGCTCTCTCTCTCTCTCAGTCTCACTTTCTCTCTCTCTCGCTCTCTCTCTCAGTCTCTCAGTCTCTCTTTCTCTTTCTCTCTCTCTCTCTCTCAAACTCTCTTCTCTCTCACTCTCTCTCTCCCACTCTCTCACTCACTTTACAACTCTTACGACTAAACGATGTTTTTACAGTCTCCCTGAAATCAAGAAAGTAAGAAATTTTGCGGTGCTTTTTCATTATCGGGGGGGGGGTCCAGTTTTCCTTTGCGTCCAGTTTTTCTAAATCGAGGACTGATTTTAAAAGAAAAACACATTCTGATTGTTTTTGGATGATTCTAGAAATTTCATTTAATTTAATTTATGTTATTGGATTTCGAAATATAACTGAAAATTGACAAAATTTTCGATTAAAATAGTCGATTTTCGACAAATTTCAAAATTTGCAAAAAGTTTTGAGTAGTTTTAAAACATCGTTAAATCGCTGAAAGCGCTCTAAAATACTTGTCATTACATTAATAGACATATCTGGAGATAGTGGCTAAACCCCCCGATAATGCGAAAGCACCAATTTTTGGTTTTTCGAGGGTCAGACCGATTTCCACGTGCGGCTGGTGGGGTCCATTTCCGGGTCGATGACCCGTCAAAACTTGCCCTCTTCTCACAATGACAATACCCACAGACATACAGACAGACAAACTGACAGACAAGAAAAGACAGACACAAAGTCCGATCAACCATGACAACACAACGCCGCCGCGGGAAGCCCCCGTCCTTCTGCCATTGTGTTTTTGATATCATTTTTCAGGGTTCTGACCCTAGTTTTAGGCTTTATTCTTTCTCAAATAAGCGAATTTATTTATATTAGTTGATTTTTAAAATTAGAAAATAGGTTTTGGACTGTTCCACCACCATACCACCATGTGACAGATATTTTTCAGGGTGCTGACCCTAGTTTTTTACTTTATTCTTTCCGCTATACCATAAAATTTACATTTTTTTATTGTTTTTGTATAGAATTAAACTTTTTTAATTTTTTCTACCGTTTTAGAATGGGTACCGGGGTTCGGTTGTGGGCCCTGGGTGCCCTGCTTTTGGCCGCAACCCACGCCGAGGTGCCCACGAAAGATGAGGGGTAAGAAAAACGCTATTTTTCACCGAATAAGCTTTGCCAATCGTTTCCCTGCCACCAGGATTGCCTGCCTGTTTTCATCCCGGTAAATCCAGACGCCCTGGCATGCAAATTTCCGGCTTTTTCTAGGATTGCGCGCGATCACTTTCCCCCGCAGGATGGGGGAGGGCGATGGCACGGGGGTTTGGGCGCTGAAAAATAGCTGCGAAAATTTTGAAAAAGATAGATATTGTTTTAACTAAAGAAATTAGGAAAAAGCCTGTATTTTTTGGTGATTTGAGCTTATTTAGCCCGCTGAAAATAGCGCGTGCTTTTCGGGCCCAAAAGGGCTTGAAAACTGATGAAAAATTCAAGAAAAGACTATTAGAAAGTGCTTTCTACATAAATGGCTATGAAATTTGTATAAATATTAAATAGTAAAAGCTTTCAACATTTTGTTGGTAGTAAAGTACCGTCTTTTAGACGATTTAAAGTTTATCACAGGCTTTATGAGCTCAAAAAAGCTCTAAAAACGGGAAAATTAATGAAAAAAATGCGCTAGTATCAGCTTTATAAATCGTATAACTTTTAAATATATGATCTACAGTAAAATTTTGATCATTTAGCCCGTTCAAAGTGTACCGCGTCGTCCCTACAACCCGATGGCAACTCGAGGAGATGATTCGCATCTTTGAAAACGCCGAATCTGAGGTAATTCCCTATAAGTTTAAAGTTTTATTGCCTTTTTAGGAAGCGGACTTTTGGCACCCTCCCTCTGTTATCAATTCGACAGTCGATGTGATGGTGGCGCCGAGTCACACACGTCTTTTCGAAGCATTTCTTCAAAACGGGTCCTACCCCTTCGAGATTGCCATTCATGACTTGAAACAGTAAGTACTAATAAGTTTAGTTAGTAGTAGAGAGTTATACACAGTTTTTTTAGCGTTTTCGCTAGTTTTGATTCCAATAAAGTCATAAACATTGAAAACTGCGCAGAAACCTCCATAAATGCTGTTCCTTTCTTACTTTTCTTTCTTTATTTCTTACTTTTCACGATATAAAAAGACGCATTATGCTCCTAACGATTTTCCTAATGTGGATTTTAGTCTATTACCTTTTTAGAAAGCTAATCGAGGTGGAGGGCGACGAAAAGGTTTCGCGCTGGTCGCGGTCGCGGCGTGTTTTTGTGGAAAAAATCATGCGCGATGGCCCGGGGACGGGCATTCAGATGGGAGAATATTACAGGTGCGTTGGTATTATATTTGAACTTATATAAGTGAAAACAATGAAACGATTACTATGTTTTTCTAGCTACGGAACAATCGTTGATTGGATGCGGCGGATTGCTGATAGGATGCCGAGAATAGCGACAATCGTCGATATTGGGCGATCATCGGAGGGGAAAGATATTTTTGGACTCCGGGTTAGTTTTAAATCGTATTTTAGTTTATTTATTTCTATAAATAATAACTATAACTTTTAATTTCCAGTTCGGTCGTGATGACGGTCAAAAGCCCGTCGTTGTCATCGATGCCGGAATCCACGCCCGTGAGTGGACAGCCGTCCACACCGCCATGTATTTCATCAATCTGGTATGGTTTTTTCAAGATAAGTAGTAAGTACTAAAAGAAAATAGAAATAGTAAGAGTTAAAACATCGAAAGGTTAAAATAGTGTTGTTTTGAACATATAAAAATGTTATGGACGGGGGCTAAAGATAAAAGAAGTAATAAAATATAGTATAGGAAAAGATAAAAGTGAGTTGTTCTAAAAAAATTAGAAATCGAATCGAAAAAACTTTTTAGATGGCCAACGGCCAAGGGTCCGACCCGTTCGTTCGCGGTTACCTCGACGGGCTCGTCATCTACATCTTTCCGGTGCTGAACCCGGACGGCTACGAGTTTACGCGAAATGACAGAACCAACCCTAGGGTGGGTTTTCTAGTTATTTTTGAAGTATCCAGTTTTAGTCCCGGATGTGGCGAAAGTCGAGGTCTGCACAAAAGTGTGCTTGGGATGGGCAGTCGACAAAGTGTTGTCACGGCGTGGATTTGAACCGGAATTTCGATTTCCGGTTTGGAGGTACGGTTTAGATAAGCTGGAATGTAGATCAGGAATTTTTTAGAAGTCGGCGCTTCGCGGTACCCGTGCTCGGAGATTTATCATGGTGAATTTGCGCACAGCGAGCCGGAAACAAAGTTTGTTTTTATCTCTCTCTCTCCCCCTCTCTCACTCTCTCCTCTCTCTCACTCTCTCGCTCTCTCGTCTATCTCTCGTTTTCAGGGCATTCGCCAATTTCCTCAAGGGTCTCGGCCAGCGCCTGAAGGGCTACATTACGCTCCACGCCTACTCCCAGCTCTGGATCTACTCATACTCCCACCGGAAGTTTACGTACCCAGGAAATATCGAGGATGTGGTACGTTTTCACTAAGTCTAAGCTAGCTCTAAGGTAAGTCTAAGCCAAGCCTAGACCTAGGCCTAAACTGAGCCCTTTTCAGCGCGCCTTAGCGACGAAGGCGGTGGCAGCGCTGGGCCGTGAATTCGGCACAAAGTATCAAATCGGAACTGGACCAGAAATTATCTGTGGGTTTTCGGTAGTGATATCTGTATTTTTCTATATTTACTGAGACTTATGTTAAATTTATTTCTATTTTTCGATACTGATTTTTAGACGCATTCTCTGGCGGCTCGACAGATTGGGCGACGGAGAAGCTGCGGGTTAAATATTCCTACACGCTCGAGTTGCGTCCAACTTATCAAGGTTTGTGTCATTTGGAGCGTAGCGTAGGGAGTATCGTAATTTGCAGTTCAGAAGTTATAAATTTAGCATAATTTTTCGTAAGCCAAAAATAGCGCATTTTTCCGGTTTACAGAATGCAGAAAGCTTGCAAAATACCTTTTCGCTAGTATAGCTAAAGTAGAGGTTTTACGAGGAACCAAAATTAAATATAAATAAAAAATTGAAGTTGTGAAAGTTTTAACTTTAAATTGACAGTGAATTAATACTGTATTAATAGTAGTAAATTAAATGTAAACAGTTAAATCATTAAAATACATACAATACGATTCTCTACGGATCAACCATAGCCCATAAGGTGTTCAAGGGATTGTAGAATGGAATGGCTTCGTCCTCGACAAACGTCAACTCATCCCAACCGCCAAGGAGACATGGGCCGGTGTGAAGGTGGTGCTCGATCAGATCGCCCTCGAATACCGTAGTGCTATAGGTGCGTTTCGGAAATATTCGACTTCACTTTCACTTTATAACATTTCTCGGGTGCCCCTTACGGAAGACGTTTTGGACCTAACATCTAAAGCTCTAAAAACTCTTCAAGGGACTGTGAACTTTTCGAAACCCCGTGGCGATCTGCCAGCCGCATCTAATCCCTTTAATAGCCCGTCGTAATGGATTGTTCCGCGGAAGGGTGAGTGCCGGAAGGAGGCGACTTCTCACGAGAACACAACGACGCCGTCTCATCGCATCCAGGAGATCCCGTCTACAGTAACCCTACAAAAAAACAGGTCAACCATGCTGGAGATACGGTGGTGGTGTATAATTCGGAATTTGGATTTTTTTGCGATTTTTGAATTTTTTGAACTTCACTAACAAACCTGGGCCCGACGCCCACCTTTGGACTCAAGGGGGCCTTCCCGCTCGGTAGTTTCACTCTGCTCTTGGCTAATTGGTTGCGCTCTCGCTTCTCACCTTCAAGGCCAGGGTTCGACCCCTTCCGCTGCAAAACTTTTTGCTTTTTGACCAGTAACTAGCTAACAACATCCTGATGTCAATTTTGCTGACCAGAAAAAGTTTCAGATGAAGCGGAAGCGGCTGAGCGTCGCCGCATCCAACTCCGCGGCCAATGCGCCGATCGTTCCCCCTCGTGCCTCCATTGGCGGGCTCAGGCCCCAGATATTTGCCGCACTTCCGCTTCCGCCATGCTGCGCGACTGTCCGAATATGTGTGATGTTTGTCATTTGGTGCTCCCTTAAAGCAGTCTGTCCTTTTTGTAGGTTATACTATAATTTTTACGTTTTATTTTGTAATTTTTGCCTTTTTGGGCAGTTTTCAACTTCCGAATTTTGTTCCTGTACATTAACGGGTACTGTAACACGAGAATACCCCCGAATTTCCCTTCCAAAAAGGTTGTAATTTGTATGTTTTGTATAATTTTTCTAGAGCGATCTCAGCCCCCAAAAAAATAAAATAACGCTATTTATGTAGGCGATATTTGAAAAAGTGTTTATTTTATGCGATAAATACGAAAATACATTGTAAAATAAGTGAATAAAGCATGAAAATAAGGCAAGGGGATGGCACAACCAGGATTGGATTTGGGATTTGTTATCATTTAAATAGATCTAAAATAAATACAGAAAAATAGGTTCGATATTTTATTGGCTCGAATATCCGTTTGGCGATTGATATTCCGGGTAGACGGGCTGAAAAACGTTTTAAAAATGTTTTAAACGACTTTATTCTCTTAAATCTGGGAACTTTATACAATTTGAGCCAAGTATACGTTAAAACGTATCTTAAAATAATCAAAAATAGCTGATTTTAGCCAAATTTAAATTAATTTCTTAAAATTAAACTTTGTATATAACAAAGGTTAAAAATTGATTCAAAAGACCCTAAAAACTCACCGAAATCTGATTCCAATCTTCAGAAGTAAACGAGAATGATGGGAGCATTCCGGCGGGATAACCGCAGTTGACGGATTGAGCGGAAGGGTACTGTAAAGGCACTATTTTTTAAACGGATTCTTAAATGGTCCCTGCTAGCCTGCCCTCTTCAGTTTTTAGTTTAATTAACCCCGGTTTTTAAAGTTTTTTAAGAAACGGCCGCTCTCGTTTGGCCTAGTGGTTGAGCTCTCGCTTCCCACGCACATGACCCAGGTTCGATCCCCGGCGGCGACGAAATTTTTTTTGGCCCAGGGCTTGAAAATGCTTTTTCTAAAGGATTGGTAGTTTAAATGACTTATAAACTTTGTGAGTAATAGAAAATAGGTACCTGCATGTGATTTTGATACTGATGCGGGATTGGGTAGGAGCAAGAAGCTGGAGCTGAATTGCTGCCTCTCGGTTGAGTTTCCGAGTATTTCGATTGGTGAGAGGCTGAAAAATAGTAATAAATGATTTCTCTCACATTCACTCGCTCTCTCTCTCTCTCATTCTCTCACTCTCCCTTTCTCCCTCGCGCTCGTTCTCTCTCCTCCCTCTCACCTTGTCCTCCTCCTCCGACTTTCCGGTGCTTCTGGAAACGTTCATTCTCAGCTGGGACCATGGCTGTGTAAGTGTTTTTCTTCTGAAAAATGATTAATGGATTTTATAAATGATTCAAAGCATAATATATACATTACTAAAGCTGACTAATAAATTAAACTACAAACTACAGAAAACTTACCCGAATCACTTCGAGAGCTTGGTCTTGGAATTGCTGCAGCAGGTTCTGCGGATTCTGAGAAAAAACATTTAGGCCGTTAGTCCCCAAACTTTCTTAGACAGCTCTCCCTTCCATCATCAAGCTATCTCCCTAGCCGAGTGGCTAACACTTTTGGCCTCCCAACCTCAGGGCCCAGGTTCGAATCCTCTCCGCGGCAAAATGTTTTGATTTTTGAAGTTTGAGCCCAAATTTTTTTTGGTTTTTTTGACGTACCTCCTTATACTCGTGCTCCTGGCCGAGCACGCCCTCCAGGTACTTAATATAGTGGATGGCCAGCTGGAGGCGCTTCACCTTGGGGAGCTCATTGAGTTGGGTGGCGTTGAGGGCCGGTTGGATTTTGCTAAAAGTTTTGTATGTAATTTATATAGCGTTATTTTATATATTTTTTGATAGTTGATCTTCCTTTCCAATCTCCCTCAAATTCTCAGGTAACACAAAGGGATAGCCGAGGGGGGAGTGAGAGTGAGATGGTGACGCAATGGGAGGCCCATTTCTAACTGTTACGCCGTTCCCTTTCGGCCATTATACCATCAGAGGACGGGGGCGTATTACAGCCAATCTATATTCAGGTAATAGCTAGAAAAACCACCAAAAAAAAGTTATAGAAACCCGCCTTAAACTATGAGATTTAAAGGTTTAAATTGCCGAAATTTTTTCTGACGATATAAGTCCAACACACTAATGGATTCAGTTCTATAGATATTTCATATTCAAGCGTAAGCCTTCGCTAAGCCTAAGCTAAGCCTAAGCCTACACCCAAGCCTAAGCTTACCTAATCAACGTCTCATAAGCGCTGTTAATGTCGATATTCCGAAATTTTTCGCGAGCATTGGCTCCTTGGCGTTGTGTGGCGCTTTTCGGGCGGTAGGCCTTGCCCATCGCTGAAAAATGGGGTTGGTAATCGTCTTAATTAGAAAATGAATTAATTGAGGTTTCTAGAAGTAAATACACGAAGAAATGTGCCCTAAAAAATAGAAAGATTCGAGTGGAGTCGTTTTTAAAGGGACGAGCAAGCCATGGTTATGGGTGTGGTAGAGAGAGAGCGGGAGAGAGTGAGAGAGAGCGAGATAAAGAGCGCGAGAGAGCCAGAGAGTCTGAGTGAGCAAGAGCCAGACCGGGCTCCAGCTTTAAAGGGACCGGCCAGGCATGGCTATGGATTTTTTGGGATTCGGATCCACAGCGCAGAGAACGAGAGGGGAGAGTGCGAGAGAGAGAACGAGAGATAGAGAGAGACAGCAAATTAGAGAGCGATAGAG
This sequence comes from Mesorhabditis spiculigera, assembly GCA_958295435.1. Taxonomy (NCBI): domain Eukaryota; kingdom Metazoa; phylum Nematoda; class Chromadorea; order Rhabditida; family Rhabditidae; genus Mesorhabditis; species Mesorhabditis spiculigera. Next base: position 323,641 of record CATQJA010002629.1, read on the forward strand.
AGAGAAAGAGCTAATTAGAGAGAGAGAGACAGCGAGACCAAAGAGAGTGAACGTCAGTGAGCAAGAGCCAAGCCAGATCTCCAGAATCCTATCCAGATTTGGCCCCCATAAACGGGCACTTGAGAATATAAACAAAGCGGAACAGGGTAAGTAAGTCAAGTAAGGCCCAATTGGGGCCCATACCCTAATCCCCCTGCAATAATTTGAGAGGACAATGGGAGGAGGAAGTGAGAGGACGGATAGGGATGGATGGCCAAGGGGTGGGGCCAACTACCTACCGTAACCCCACAAATTGGCCCATCCCAGAGTAAGGGATAGGGTGGCGCAACGCCCTGCTCGACCCCTAAAAGGTGTCCCGACCATCTCCCCAATTATCAAAAGCGGATTAGAGGGTTGCGTGTGTCTTTAGAGGACCTTTAGAAGGGGTATTGTTGATACCTTGATCCAATTGACACCTATGGACATTACATGTATTGGGGTATGATTGGCGTATACAAGAACCGGCTTGTGGGGGTTAATAAATAGGTATATTAGCGTTATTATAGATATTCATGTAGACTAGCATTAATAGCAGAATTTTTCCGAATCCTCCCATTCTTTTCTGAGGCAGGTCTCATTCGCCAATCACTCTGCAGACCTAGCTCAGTAGGTAGAGCGTGGGACTCCCAATCTATGGCTCGAGGGTTCAATTCTTTTGGGCGTTTTTCCTTTTGCTTTTGCCCAGGAATACGGTTGAGTGACGAATCGGCTTTTATAGAGCTTCTTAAAGCTGAAAAATATCATTTGGCTCAGTAGGTAGAGCATGGGACTCCCATTCCAAGGTTCGAGGGTTCGGAACTTTCGGGTGTTTTGTCTCTTTGCTTTTTGGTGAGGAGTACGGTTGAGAGATGGATCGGCGTTTTATGGCTTACTAAAGTTGAAAAAGTAGTATTGCTCAGTGGGTAAAAGGTCATACTCACGACCCAAGCCTCGCGGGTTCAATTCTTTCCGGTGTTTTTTTGTGCTTTTTACTCATAACTACAGCATTTTCGCTTTCTTATTACGTATTATAGTTAAAAGGCGCTTGGCTCAATGGGTAGAGTGTCGAACTTTCAATCCCAGGCTCGAAGGTTCAATTCGTTAGGATGTTTTTCTTTTTTCTTTCTGACAAAAAATACGTAAAACGGTATCCTTCGCCTTTCGGAGAAACATTACCGCACTTAAAGCCCAAAAACACACGATTTTTCCAACTAACTAATGAAATAAGTGTGAAACAAGCCCCGAGGGTCCGATTCCCAAGGAAACAAAGATAAGTTGGGGGTAGGTGTGAAGCGTGTAGAGATAGTGAGTGATTTTCTAGCCAATGTCCAACACCCATATCCACAACATCTGCCTACCCCCTTCACGGCATTATACACATCCCCTGAGGGCATTCCGGTGATCATCCCCTCACCAAAGGGCCCCAGGTAATTGCACCGGTAATTTCTTTCACGGTTGTAAATTATACGGGTTTTTAGGGTCTTAGGTTGGCTTCAAAAATGGGCAGGCTAGCAGGGGTAATTTGGGAAAAATCTAGAAAAAGCTGGTCAGTTTCGTCTTGGCTAATTGGTAACGTGTTTTGCCTTTCAATCTAGGTATCCGGGTTCGACCCCCGGCCGAGAAGAAGTTTTTTGCTTTTTGGGGAGAAAGTGGGGTTTAATGTCGGTTATACTAGAAAAATATAGAGAAATGTAGAAAACTGATTATTGGTAGAGTTAGAGGGTAATTTATGTAAGTTGGATCACGAGGTGAAGGGGATCGTTTTGTTGCTATCTATATCTCTCTCTCTCTCTCTCTTTCTCTCTCTCTCTCTCTCTCTCTCTCTCTCTCTCCCTCCGTCTCTATCACCATTTGACCGAGATAACCCCTTATCCATCCGGATGCCAGTGGCGTTTTCGGCGTCTTGAGGTGAGGCGTTTCCATGCCCCCAGGCAATGCGGTGAGTGCTCGGCCTAAAGGGCGTCATGTCGTAATATGTAAATAATACGACAGCCAGACAATCCTGATAAAGTGATCGGTTACAACGGCGGCTTTGAACTTCTGAAAAGGTATAGAAAAATGAAGCTACGAAAAATTAATAAATACAGCATAAATAAACATAATTTTCTAGATTTAAAGGCTGAAATTTTTTTGAGGAATTACAAGTTCCTAAGCTTAAGCCTAAGGATACGCCTAAGCCTGAGCCCAAGCCTAAGCGTGCCTAAGCCTAATTCTAAACCTAAGCCTAAGCCGAATCTAAGCCTAAGATAAGCCTAAGAAGCCTAAGTTAGTTCTCAGCCTATTTTTGCATCTCAGGGATCTTTACGAATCTTTATATTTACAATCAAAATTTAATCGATTTTTCCGATCGCAATTATCGCCATAAAAAAGCCCTAAAATTGTCCAATCATACCTTTTACACCCCTGTAAGGAAATCTTATCCAATCTCCTCCTCCCTAGGGGGTCTCAGCTTCCACACACTGTTGCGCAACCCGGGGGCCCTTCAAAAAAGTTGGGGTGAACACAATGGGGGACAGTGGAGAGGGCATTTAGGGGGATGTCAAGGAGATGCTCAAGGAGCAACAGCATTCTAAAAGTATTATAAACAGTTTAAAGGGATTTGGAAGGCAAAAAACCTCGAAAAAACCCCAAAATTATCGGAAACTACTCGAAAATCGTTAAAACGCACTTTTAAAACCCGTAATAATCATTTAAGGCAGCTAGCAGAGATCCTTTGAGGATACGGAATCGATTACGATAGTCAATTCATGGTTTTCACCCATCTTTTGCGCCCTTTTTGGGGATTACCTAGCGTAATTGGCCCGTTCGTGCTCGCTTGAAATTCTGGCGCATAAAGACCTGGCGGCCAGTAGACCAATTTTCCCCTCAAAGCCCCAAACCTCTTTCCAAAACACACCTACTAACGGCCTTTCCCACCTCATACGCAATGCCAAAACATCAAAGATTTCGGGGGAGCTGTGGCGCGTAAAGAGTAGTCGTTCGAAAATTCCCCGTTTTTCCCCCAAGCGACCACACAACGTTACGTATTCAGTAACACAGGGCTCGTTCTGTCTGTCTGTTTGTCTCTCTCTCTCTCTTCTCTCTCTCTCTCTCTCTCGCACAATCCTATCTTTCTCTAGCTTACGCTCTCTTTTTCTCTCTTTCTCTAGCTTACTCTCTCTCTCTCTCTTTCCCTCGCTTTCCCTCTCTCACTCTCTCTCTCCCTCTCTCTCTCTCTCTCCCTCCCTCTCTCTCTCTCTCTCTCTCTGTCTCTCTCTCTGCTCTCTATCTATCACCTACCATTAATTAATACACATACCATACATGACTCACCCCAACAACGAAAAACTTCCTCAAGGTTCTCTGCTAGCCTATTGGCCCTTCAATAGCCAACCTAAAATTCCCAAACGATCTCTGCTAGCCTGCCCTCCCCCACCCAACATTCCCCATTCCCCCCAAATGGCCCTCGGGGACCCAGGAGGACGTGATTTTTCGGGGGTGAATTCGGAATGCCTGCCCTAGGGCACACCCCCCACCCACATACGTGTGTTTATCCCCTATAAAAACAAATGACGTTCCGCTCCTCCTCCTCATCCTCCTCAAATTATAGCTTGGTTGACATTTCCAAAAATTGCCCTCCAGCTTGCAGCCTGTAATTATATTGCGCATCACTTTTTTGGGCTTTCCGCTGACGTGAGGATTTCGAAAAAATTTATTCGCCATTTTTGGCTTTCAAAGTGACATTTTTGAGTTCAATTTTTATGGGAATTTCTTAAAAACAACAAAAAAATCATCAGGTTCAAAAATCAGCATTTAAAATGGTCACCTTTTCGCAAAATCATCATTGGGAATTCTGGGAAAGTCTGGAAACCACATTGCCATCCTTGGGAAATGCGCGGTCCTTGGAACATCGCATTTAAAAATGTCATCACTTGAAAAATAACTTGCTCGAAAAATAGGTGATCATCAGCATTTTGCCGCGCCATCAACACAGACCAGTTTGGATTTAAGAAACGCGAGATCTAGGGATTTCACGAAATCTGGCCCCAGCCTGTCCGACTCCGTAGAGCTCTGCTAGCTTGCCCTCAGCCAAAAAATTTCTCGATTTTTGCCAATGATCTCTGCTAGCCTGCCCTCATCTTTATAAGGCTCAGAAATGCTCGTTGCTAGCTTGCCCTATTCCTAAAAGTTCTTTGCCAGCTTGCCTGCGCCAAAAACAAACGATTTTCCCAAAAGATCTCTGCTCGCCTGCCCTGAGTTTCTTCCGCTCCTAAACAATTTCTGCTAGATTGCCCCGATTCGATTCGATTGCGTGTCTCTAAATGGTCTCTGCTAGCTTTCCTTGAGCCAGAAAAATGTTCAAAATCATCCAAAACCGTTTCGGCTAGCCGTCGCGCGGATCTCTACAGTTCCTCAAAAATCTCTGCTAGTTTCCTTGCTCCATGGTTTCGAAAGGTGCAGTTAAAGGATCTCTGCTAGCCTGTCCGAGTTTTCCGATTCCTAAAAGATCTCGGCTAGCTCGCCTAGGCCTCTAAATTCGATTAAGGGAAAAGCCCGACACCCGGAATCCTGACAACCGGAGCCGACAGGCCAAAATCCCGATAAGCTAAAATACCGACAGCATTCATCCCGAAACGCCAAGTAGCTGTTTAAAAGAAAGCTGCATTTAAACTAGCGTCAGGAATATGTCGGTATTTAAGCGGTCGGGATTTTGGCGATCGGGATCACGGGGTTTTTCAAATCCTAAATTGCCTACGCTACTTGTGTATTCTCTAGTTTTTGTAGTTTGATTTCAACAATCGCCCCCCGTTATTTCCAGATGGACGAGCCGTCAATTAAATGTGCGGCTTCATCTTCTTTTTCTTCCTCTCCTCTTCGACCTTTCCATTCTGTTTTTTTGCCCTCGCAGCTATTTTCCAGGGTCCCCAATTAAGGGTCCGAAGGGGTCCCATCCGGCTTTTCCTCTCCACTCGGTCACCATCCCCCATTTTCTCACCCTTTTCACTCGGTCCGAGGCAAAATGTGTAGTTTCCACTGGGAGTTTTGGCTCGGAAGCTCGGTGTTTTCGGAAATCACTTGATTCGATGAATTACGAATTTTGAAAACGGCTCCGGTTACCGTAGCCTTCTTTGCAAAATTCCCAAAGGTTTTCTGCTGGCTTACCCTTTCTAGATTTATCAGGCAGAATTTTTTAGGTTTTCTAAAGGAAACTTGCTAGCTTGCCCGTCGCAAAAGACGCTCATTTCATTAATGCATCCGTTTCTCCTCAGCTAAAAATTGATCCAACTGCCGTTGCCCCCGTATTTGAACCTTCCTAAGAGATCCCTGCTAGCTTGCCCTTCGTTCACCGTTCAAAATAGCCTTTATTTTGGCAAATTATTGCATCCCAAATGCTCGCTGCTAGGCTGTTATGAAATACCTGCCATTAATGCATCTATCCCTACCTCTTCTAAAAAATTGACCCAACTACCGTAACGCTGAATCTGACGTTTCCTAAAGAATCTCAGCTAGCTTGCCCTGACTCTAAAATCCACCTGGTCCTAGTTTTGTTCCCAAATTGTCGCTGATAGCCTGCCTGCCTGATTTGACGAAATATGGATTTTTACAGAGCTTTTTTGAGCTTAAAAGATCCCTGCTAGCCTGTCCAATTTTAGGTTTTCCTTTGATTAATACAGCTATCTCTCGACTTTCTAAAAATTGCTAATCCGCGTTTTCAGCCATAATGCCGGTGCTGGCGCTTTTCTCGTTGTTCTCGGGCTCGATCGCCGGCTTCTTCTGTGTGTGGTCGCTGTTGACGAGAATCGTCCAAAATTGGTATGATTGAGGCATTAAAATGATGCATTTAAATTCAGAGACCATAAACTACAAAATCTCCCCCTCGTCAAATGCAAAAATTCGGCACCGCGGGTCATCCTCTGCTTATAAAGATGTTTTAAAGGGAGCGTGACAGCTGCGATCTCTCTGTCTATGTCTATCTCTCTCTCTCTCACTCGCTCTCTCCCTTCTTCATAGTTTTTCAATGTATGTTCCAATCAAAATAAATCCAATAAATCATTTTATCGAATAGTAAGGCCACAGTATGAATCAGTATTTCGTATTTCTCGTCTAGTAAACCCGTAATCAATAATCTTCTTCAATTCCGAATTCCGCTCGGCTCCTCTAGACGGGCTGCGGGATTTGGCGGCTCTCAAAAAGCGGCTTCGCCCGGGGCTGATCACGCTTGTCACGGCTCTGGAAACGAAAATATACAAAAATTCCACAAAGAGCTCTGCTAGCTCGCCGGGCGGGTTTGATCTTTTAAAGGGGCCGGCAAGGCATGGATATGGGGTTTTCGCTCTTGTTTTTCCGCGCCGCAACACGCAACGCGAGCGGCTGGGTCTAGCGTTCAGGAGAGCGTAAAAATCCATAGAACCACCTTCTCAATTCCCTGAATTCCCCAATAATCCCTGCCACCTTGCCCACCCACCTGAACATCCCGGAGATTGGTGCGATCTGATAAATGGCCCGAATCTCCCCAGCGGACCACCTCGAAATGGCCGTCCGTCTCGATCACCTGGAGATGTTCAGCTGATACGGGGGTTCTTTTCTAATTCCCACCTCTCCCACCGTACACTGGCCCACGTAGTTCCACTGGCCGATAAATGCTTGATGGACGCTGGCCACAGGAGAACCGTGAGAGACGAACAGAAGATTTCCTGAATTAACAAAAATTGCTTTTAAATGCACTTTGTATTTAAAAAAAAAAATTAAAATTAGAAAAAACATAAAAACTACTCAAACCCTCTGGTACATTGATAAAGTTCTCGCTTCTTGATCCTAAGGCGTAGGGTTCGACTCCTGGTCGAAGCAATATTTTTTGCTTTTTGACCAACAACGAGGTTTCGAGCTTAGAAAACCCGGACATCTTTTAAAGGTGTAAAGGCTGTTAGGGGAAGGTTCCAACAAGAGGGGCCAAAAAAAAAGAGGAGGGGGGGTAATTTTTTTTTTGAGCCCGTGAAATAAATAATTTGGTTTTTTTAAATTTTGGTACGACTATCGGATTGCCGTGGAATCCAGACCAAATAAATATACTACAGTACACCCCTTACCCTTTGGGTATCGCCTCAAAATTGCCCGTACGGTGGCGCCGACCCGATCGGCGCATCCCTCATCTCCGCCATGCTCCTGGGGGCAGTGTACTGTAGACGGGGTTGTACACAGTATCCACGCGGAACGGGCACATCTTCCTGGAAATTAAAACTAATATGTTAGAAATAACAAGAAAAGAAAAAGGCTTAATGGTTTTCGAAGTTATTTCATCCGCCAGCTACCGTACTCGATTTCACCGATGGCTGGCCTTCCTGGGGGGTCAGCACAAGCATTCAACGATTCGCCCATCCCGGGCTCGACGTGGATTTCGGGGATGTTGTCGAGGCCGCTGAGGAGACCTGAATAAAAGTAAAATTAATAAAATTAATTAAAATTAAAAATCCCCGAAAATCTCGGCTAGCCTGCCCTACAGTAAAGCACTTTGAAAGGAACTCGGAAGTGGGAAGATTTATCCAAAATTCTTCGACTGCGCCTAAAAACTAGCAGATTCAGCTTGTCGACACCTAGCCACCTCGAATGGTCGTTTCATACCCTTCCCGGTCCCTTTAAAAGGACAAGGAACCCTCACCATTCATCGTCTGAATACAGCGCGTAAACGGCGAGGTGAAGACGTGGTCAATTCGGTCGTCGAGCCGTCCGAGGTGGGCACCGACTTCGCTCGCTTGCTTGTGGCCTCGCTGGCTAGAAAAAATGGTTGAAAATACATTTTTCGTTTGTTAATCCGAAAATATAAATGGCAGGGGCCAAAAAACGAGCATTTTCAAGTTTTGATCAAAAAGCAAAAACTTTTGCCGCGGTCGGGGCTCGAACCCGGGTCATGAGATTTGTAGGCGAGCACTTTAGCAATGCTCCACAGGCGACGAGGGAGGGGGACCAAGGGAGCCTTTTCAATCCCCCTGTCAGTATCCGGCGCGATAAGGCTGATGTCTGGTATAATTCGAAATCTAGTAATTTTAATGGGGATTTTAAGGTAGGACTCTATAGAGTACCTCAAATAGGGGTCATCCCATCTCTCGGCCGTCGCCCTCCACCCCGCATCAACATTGTCGATGCGCTCGCCGTGGCGCACGAAGAACAGCTTGCGCGCCGACGACTTGATTCGCATTCTAAAATTGGTAAAATTTGTGGTGAGGGCAGCGGGGTACGGTAGCTAGGGCACGGGATAAGCACAGGAAAGGAAAGTAGGGCATACTTTAGGGGTAAAATTCAGTTTTAACAGCTTTAACAGATTTAGAAGTTCAATATTTAGGTTTTTTGGACTAACACAAAATACCGAGTAGTTTTAAAGGAACGCCCAAAATCTTCCGGGACCATACAAATGACGGAGAAATTCGGCGAATCACACGGAAACCGGTCTATCCCCAAAAAAAGTGGCCGTAAAATGATCGGAACACCCTGGGAATCACGCGATAATTTTTAAAGCGGAGATAGAGAGAGAAAGAGAGAAAGAGAGAGAGACCTTTAAAGATCGCTTGAATGGGCCAGACGGTCTGTCCTTCAGCCACAACATGGGCCAGACGGGCGTGGGGCTATCCCCTCCAAATGTGATAATGCCCTCCGGGCATATTTATGAGGAGGCGGAGGGTGGGAATGAGAGAGGGAGGAGGATATGAGAAAAACAAAAAGAGGAAGAAGATGGAGAATCGGGTCGCGTGCCTTGATCTCTAAAGGACACGTTTCGTGGTGGGCGTCACATAGCACAGGTGGGTGCACTTTGACCTGATATGGTATGGTTAAGTGGGTACATATTGCGGGTTTTTATAGGTGCTAGGCGGGCAGAAAAAAAGTGGCTATGGAGTAGAGGAAGGTCAAAGCAAAGCTTTTGGCAAAAAGTAAAAAATTTTGCACCTGGTGGAAGTTGAAACCGTTTCGTGCTAGTCGGATTGGACAAAATTAGCCACATTTTTTGAGTGTCCTAACAGTGTATAAAAGCTTGGGCTAATCGTGGAAGGCCAAATCAATATTTTTATCAAAAAAGCAAAAACTTTCACCCTCCGTGTGACTCGAACCAGGACCCTGAGATTGGAAAGCCTAGCACACTACCAATACACTAAAGCAGTAGCTGGCATTTGGCATCGAAAGTGGGATTTTGAAGATAGGGGGGCGCAAGAGCCACTTTGGCAGATTTTTATTCGCAAAAAATGACAATTCGGAAACCGAAAAGTGAACTCCAGACGGTTCGGGGTTGAACTTTACAACAACCGGTGGGAAAAGCCGCCCCGCCGAAATGAGTGGCGGGTGAGAGGGAGGGAAAGAAAAGAAACCCAGCTCCGTTCTCTTGACCCTCGCCATCTCCATCGTCTCCATCTCCTTCTTCTTTCTACTTCTCCTCCTCAAAAAAGCAGCCTCCCCCCTCTAGAAATGACTGGCCAAATCCGTAATCGATGGCCCTCTGCTTGGCCCCTCTCTATCTTTCTCTTTTGCCATTCCATCCCCTCTGCCCATATCAACACAACACGATAGCCGCATCAATTTTTAATTGGATTTATGTTTGCGAGTAAGCTATCTCCGAGTTTTTTGGGGGTGATCGTTGGATATTTTGAGTTGGAAATGTCGGATTTTTTGAGTGCTAAATAACAGAGATCATCTTGGGATTGGTCGTTCTTGCCTAAGATTTTTTAATTTTCGAGATTATAAATCGTCCAGCGAATCGGTACTTGACTGTTAGCGGGGGAGGAGGGCTGAAAGCTAAAGAAATTCCTAGCGCGTTACCCATTTTTTCAAGATAAAAGCACGTTGTAAAAAATAAAAATTGTAGATATTTTGACTTTTTGTCAAAAATCTATGAAAAATGGCCAAGAAGGTCCAAATTTTCGAATTAAAAAAAGTTTGAAAGATCTTTCAAAATTTTCTAGAGCCTCGGACCAACTAAAACACTATAAAAATACAGTATTATGAACACCTTTTCAAAAATTATGGCTACGGTTTACTTTACGCCCCCCCCCAGCCGGAAGTTTTTGGCTATAACTTTTTTATTTTACATTATTGTAGGCTCAAATTAAAACTCTTAGTATATTTTTCGACGCACTATCGAATGGCGTTGCGAAAATCCCGATAAAATAAGCGGAAATACCGACAACTTTGAGACCCTTCGGCTGTGGGGGTGGGAGGGTAAAGTAAACTCTTACCAAAATTATATTTTCTGCTCAGCCCCCTCCCCGCTAACAGTCAAGAACCGCAGGCATCTAGCAGAGGTTTATGAAAACGTGAAAAAATGCAATGACCGGGGTTGTTTGGGCTAGACGTTGAAGCGAGATATGGATGGACAGAGAGACAGACAGACAGACAGATAGACACACAAGACACAGACAAACAACCCCCGGCAGACAGCACACCACAGCCAATGGCAAACAACACCCACACAGCCAGAATTATTGACGGAGAGGGCATGGAAAATATGGGGGAAAATTGAAGAGGGAGCCGAGAGGGAAATTGACCGACGAACACCGAAATGGGAGAAGCCCCGGCAGGGCGGGAATTAGGCCCGGAAAATGAAGGAATTGGGTGGAAAACAATGGAATTTCGGCGATTCTGGATATCGAAGGTATACGGTATCACCCTACTATTGTTTGATGCAAAAAGCAAAAAGCTCGTCGCGGGCGGGGTTCGAACCATTGACCCCCAGATTGAGAGACAGCGGCGCTAGCCACTAGACCAAAGCGCATTCCGGATCGAAGATCGGGAGCGCCAGAAAAACATCCTCTTTCGCCCCCATGTTACCGCTCGTCCAAAGGCGCTTTCGGCAGTGCAAAGTTGATTTTGAACTCTCGAGGAGTTTAAATGGTTTACAATGCGTACAAAATAATATTAATTAATTTTACAACGTTCTATTTAAACTTAAAATAAGGCTAATTAAATTAAAACATAAACAGAGATTCAGAATAGCTTCTTTCTAATTTTTAGCATATTTTTCATGCGATTTTTCGTATTTTAACCAATTACCATTTTCGAATTAGTATTTTCGTATTTTTAACGAGATTTTATAGTTTTAGTAGTGTTCTTTTAACATTGACTCACCCAGTAGTGGTCAATACACGGCCAGTCATTCCAGTTGTATGCAGTAAAATGGACAGATTTAGCCAAAATTTATCAATTCATCAATTTATGCAAATATGCAAACAAAATACAAATAAAAAACGACATTTTGGCTGTTTGGGGGAAATTTGGGACTCGCCTGGCTTCACCCGTCAATTAAAGCAAAAAAATACGATGCACTAAAAACTACACGTTTTTACGGCTATAATTAATAATTTAAAGGCTAGAAAATACTACAGTAATACCGCATTATGCTACCGTAATCCACTACAGTATCACTAGCAATCCGTTAATTGAGCGGCAGCCGAACTGGGTACGGTGTGATGGCGTCGGGTCAGCAGGTCGACAAAATCCCGACAATTCGACGACAAATCCCGCGCGATGCGGACGACGTCGCGGCGGTGTGCGTTGTACGCCTGAAACTGCTCACTAGAAAACACTGAAACTGTTTCGACGATTTTACACTTTAGTGCATTGGTTGTGCGCTAGCCTCCCGGGCACACGACCCGGGTTCGAACCCCCGGCGGTGCGGATTTTTTTTGCTTTTTGGGTAGAAGCTGGTGAAAGTGCTTCTTTATGGATTTCTGACTTGTAAAGGCCTTTGAAAGGTATTACAGTACCACAGAGGGTAAATTCTCAGCCAGGGCCTGCATAGCCTTGCTCATCTGCCGCATGTCGTTGCCGATCAGGGCCTCACATTTTTCCATCTGAAAATAGGGGTTAGATAACTCGGGTTCCTGCAGGTTTAAAGGGGATCCAAGGATGGAATCCGTCCGTTTCTCGGTTCTCTCTCACGCTCTCTCTCCTGCTCTCTCTCACTCTCTCTCTCCCTCCCTCACACTGTCTCTCTCTCCTGCTCTCTCAATCTCGCTCTCTCTCACCCTCTCTCCCTCTCCCTCACACTGTCCCTCTCTCTCTCTGTCTCTCTCCCCTCACTCTTTTTCGCTCTCGCCCTCTCCCCACCTCATGCTGCCTCTCCACCGCGCAATCAGCCACCAACGGCGCGGCCTCGCTGAACATCTCTCGCAACCTGGTGGTGATCTCCTAAAAATCGTACTGTAGCAATTTCACCCCTTAGCCGCTACCTTTATGCCATGCACAAAATCCTCATGTTTCATCTGCTGACTATACGTATTCTCCAGTTTTCCTACATTCTCTGCAATCGACTCCGCGGCCCTTCGGACACAGTTCAGTTGGCTGGCGCTCTAAAGTGAGACCCAGCTACCGTATCCAAATTTTTAGGCTTACCACATTATGAATAGGTGGTATATTTCCATTTGGGGTTTCTTCATCGAGGGCGAGGGAGCGCAGGACACGGTTTAGATTTTCATCATCGTCACCAAGAGGGGCAGTCTGGAATCGGGGGTTTAAAGGGATGGTGACACCAGTCGGGTCGTGTCTTTAGGCAGACTAGCAGTAATGATTGAGTCCAACGATACATCTAAGCCTAAGCTAAGCCTTCTTGCCTGAGCCCCATCTCCTTCTCCATCTTGAGTCTCAAGTTGTTGCAGCCATTTCTCATCCTCCTCCATCTGCCTCCTCTGCTCCTCCAAAGTTCTCCACAACGTCAAGTTCGGCAAGCACTCGATGTTCGTTCGAATTACTGGGATATTCTAAAGGGTTTTAGCTTTAGCGTTATGTAAAAGTCCACAAACCTGAATCGGGCGAACGACGCGAATCTGTTCAGGATGGACACGCCGTTTCAACTGCTCCAAGACGTCGCGCAGAATTTGGCTGACCTGGAAAAGAGTAGTTTTTGGTTGAGCTCATGCTCAATGCTCGCAAGCCACCCTGCGCGGCTTATTTTTTGCTTTTTTCCCCAAAGACGTACCTCATTCATCAACGGTCTTTTCGGGGGTTGTTGAGCCCAGATATGCTTCTCCAGATAACCATAAAGCGCTGGTGGACAAGCTTCTGGGCATGGTGGTCGTTTCCCGGCCTCAATCTCGCCTAAAAACCGTTTTAAAGGGACTGTCAAGCCATAATAATATATTTTTTAGTTATAGATTCCACAAATACAATAAACAAAAAGCATAGCTTACCAATAACATCAGCATTAGATACGGTAGTCCATGGTTTCTGTCCCCATGACATAATTTCCCAACAGCATACACCAAACATCCATACATCACTCGCCATCGAGAATTCACGGAAATTGATCGATTCCGGGGCCATCCATTTGATTGGCAATTTGCCGCGAGAGGCTGAAAAATTAGATTTTGGTTTTTGAAAGGGACTGTAAAGTCAAGTCTATGGGATTAGCCGCGCCGCGACCAACAACGCTTAAGCATTTGGACACCTAAAGTTCTCTTAATTGATTAAGCAACGTAAAAATCATGCCCGCGTCCGTTTCAAATTCAAAAAAATTAGATTTTGAAAAATTCCATAAATCTAGTTTTTCTTTTTAGATCCCTTTAAAACGCTTTCAACTACAGTACCTGTATAAACGGCATCGTAATCCAATGCTCGAGAAAGACCAAAATCAGAAAGTTTCACCAGCTGGGGCCCAAATACGAGCACATTCCTGCGCCGCCACGTCTCGATGAACGAATTGTTGGCCGTGGAGGTATTCCAGGGCAGAGGCTACCTAAATAAAGGCTTTTAAAGGAACTTGGAAGGTTGCAAAAATGACGAAACCCAAATTTTAGACCTCAAATCAGCAAAAATCACAAAAATAGCGATTGAAAAAATTCGCTGTCCGATTTAACCCGGTTTCCAAAGTCTCAATCACTAAACTTTTGCAAGAAAAAATTAAAGTAGTTGAATTTCTGCGACGTCAAAAATTTCTAATAGTATTTTTACATATTTCAAATAATATTTAAGTCAATTTTTAAGTTATAGGATGCCTAAAACTTTTAATCTCTTACCTGCAAGCCAAAAAGGAGCAACGTCCGCACATCCAACGACGCTTTCCGGCCCACCAGGTATTGGCGAAGCTGAAAAAAATGTTTATTACAAAGTAGAAGCTCGATTTCGGCGGAAAATTTCCCAAAAACCGCTGCTAGTCTGCCCAAGTTTCTATAAAAGGACAAGGAAATGTCTACGAATTCCATCGCTGTTTTTTTTGGGTCTGATTAGGGCCCGCGGGTGGCTTAATCGTGCGTTCTCTCTGTTTCATTTTCCCCTCGCTTCGTGTCCGTTTCTTTCATCTTCTCGAGGACCGGTCTTACTGTAACCGTTTTTTGTTGACCGTGGGATTTCGATACGTGAGATAGCAGATTTTGTGCAGAATTTTTCGCTGATTCCGAAGCCGTTTTCAAAAGTTGCGGAACCCCTCTAGATAAAAAGTTACAGCCGGTTTTCTACCCCAAATGACCGAAAATTACAAACTTTAAAGCCTTATAAAAAACTCGTGGAACATTTTGTGGGATAAAATACAGCACTCCTAGGGGTAAAAAAACGTGCTCTTTCGAATGGGCTACCTCACGAACCCGTAGCTCAAAATTCATGAAAAAAAGTTTTTCGGTGGTAGAATGTCCTGCCTGGATGGCCAATTTTTGAAATTTTATCTAGCTTTGAAGCTTAAAGCTGTAAGGCCAATTTTTGAAGCTTAAAGCTGTATTTTATCCCACAAAATGTTCCACGAGTTTTTTATAAGGATTTAAAGTTTGTAATTTTCGGTCATTTGGGGTAGAAAACCGGCTGTAACTTTTTATCTAGAGGGGTTCCGCAACTTTTGAAAACGGATTCGGAATCAGCGAAAAATTCTGCACAAAATCTGCTATCTCACATATCGAAATCCCACGGTCAACAAAAAACGGTTACAGTTAGCGTCTCTCTCTCTCTCTCTCTCTCTCTCTCTCTCTCTCTCTCTCTCTCTTTCCCTGCTATTAATCCCCTAGGTGCCAACCGTGGCCTAACAAATGTTACGGTAAAGTTAAAGTGGCAGTAAAGACCGAGAACATTTCAGCAGACCGCTGCAGCCTGGGTAAATAGGACTTCAATGCGTCTTTTCAATCGCCAGCTATGGTTTTTGAGCCCCAAAATTTGCAACACCTTACAGTCGCCATTGGCCAAATGGCAAAAAGTATTGAGGCGGGTTGGATTCGAACTTGGATAGTGTGCGTATGAGGCGAGAACTTAGCCAGTTAGCCGAAGGCCAGAAGGGATCAGGTAAAGGGAGAGGCCATTTCACACCCAGGGCATAGCAGGGCGTTCCCCCCGAATTTGCCACGCTGACGATGGCGTTTCGGGTGTCAAATTTCGTGAAAATTCGGAAAGGGTGGGTAAAGGTTAGGCTTGGCTTGGCTTGGCTTGGGCTTAGTCTTGGGTTTAGGCTTAGGCTTAGACGTCACACCGTCGTCATCAAAAAATAATTACACAATTCTATTTGGTGGCTATCTGTTTGGTTCTGCGTGAATAATAGCAAGAACTCCACCGGTTATTTCAAGAGTATCTGTCTATACCTTTCTCAATCTCTCTCTCTCTCTCTCTCTCTCTCTATCGTTTTGTCTGTTTGTCTGTTTGCGTCCCGTTTGCCGAAGGGCCCTCCGACTCCCCAGGTAGCAGACAGAGAGAGAGAGAGAGAGAGAGAAAGAGAGAGAGAGAGAGAGATAGAGAGAAAATGCAAAGATACACACACCCGCCCCCTCTAATACCCTAGCTAACAATGGCAGCCACAACCACGGCATCTGCCACACTGTGTTCTTCTTTTCTTGACAGTCGGCTTAAGGATTTTAAAGGGACTGTGAAGCGGCGAGAAGCGCTTAAGAATTCATCCTTTGCACTCATCCTGATCCTGATTTTTTGCCAATTGCCAAATATCTTCCAAAATGCTTATTTTTGTAATTTTCATTGCCGTGGATTACTTTTTTCTTTGAAAACAACTTTTTTTAGGGTCCCCCCACCGGCAAGGCGAGCGAAATGGGCACCCGAAATGGCCGTGTTTTCCTGGTCGGCTTACTATTACAGGTGGGTGTCCCGGTCTTGGAGATTGAAAATCGTGGAAAATGTAATTGGATTTTCTTGCTGGGAAAAATGATTGGAAGGAGTTTTTAATAAAATTTCAATTTGATTTTGCTCGTTTTAAAATTTCGTCAAGGAAGCTCAAGTCTAACTGAGCCTAAGCCAAGCCTAAGCCTTAACTATGCCTACGCCTAAACCTAGGTCTAAACATAGGCCTAACTCCAAGCCCAAGCCTAAGCCTAAGCCTAACCTAACCTAGGCCCAAGCCCAAGCTAACCTAAGCCGAAGCCTAACCTAAATCTAAGCCTAAGCCTATGCCTAAGCCAAGCTAAGCCTACGTAAGCCTAAACCTGCGCCCAGCTTCAAGCCCAAGCTAAGTCGATGCCAAGCCTAAGCCCAGGCTAAGCCTAACCCGAACCTAAGCCTAAGCTAGCCTCCTCTAAAACTCTCCGAATTTCCCAAATGAATCCCCGCCAGCCTGCCCCGGCCCCGGAATTCCTATATCTCGATTCCGTTTCCGTGGGTCGTACACGCGGCGGATGTTCGTCTGTGGGCAATAGCTCTCCTCCCCCTCTCGAAAAGTGAATAAAATGGGGTGGATCGGCTTTCAAAAAAGGAGAGGAAGAAGCGGAAAGAGAATAGAGAAGAGAAGAGATGAAAGGAAGAAGAAGAAGCCTCGGGCAAACAAATACATCTCCATCCACACACACACGCGCACCATTCCACCCCCCTTCAGCCATTGGCCATTGGCCATTCACACCCCCCGTGGCTGTACGACTTTTCGTCTTTATGGAAAAAATTGGCATAAAAATAGAATTGTAAAATTTGAATTATGTTTAAAAATTAACATTTGATTTTTTTATTCCATTTGAAATTACTTATGGCTTGCCCAAACCCTTTAAAATCGCCAGCGCAAAAATCCCTAGTTTTCATTGGCTCCATGGCGATTTTTTTTTACTTTCCAATCCCCTGAATCGGTGAACTCCTGGAAAACTAAATTTTTTCGCTTGTTCTATCCGATTTTGATTTAAAAATCGCCTTAAAAGTAATACATTAAAATATGCGAATTTTTGATAGAAATATAACGATTTATGCCTTGCAAATTCCTTTAAAAAATCGGCAACATTTTAGTAAATCATTCGCTTTCAAAAATTATTTAAATCATCGAGACGCCTTTGCTAACGCCTGTAAAACTGCTACCCAAAAATACCTAATTTGCATAACTTTTTATCACGTATATCATGGCTTGACAGTCTTTTTAAGGCGATTTTTTACTTCATTACCCCTTTAAAATTGTCACTACAAAAAATTTCGCAAAAATTTGCCACGATTTGTGACTTGCCAAGACCTTTAAATTGGCGAAAATCTTCTCATAATTGTTGTCACGATCGAGATTTCATCTTTTTCGGTTTTTCGCTTCCCAAATTCCCTCTTCCCGTCTGCCTTTCTCGATAACGCCATTTTAAAGGGACCAGGAAGTCAAGGTGGAATTTTGAGCTCTTGATCGGGTGACAAGGCGCCAAAAAGACCCGAAAAGGTTATCCTCATCCCCCGCGACAAATATTTGCCAATTGGAGGCGGGTGTCTCGGATTACCACTTTGGATTGTTGGTGCTCGGCATTGAGGGCGATATTTGAGTCCGAGTAGACAAAAAATAGAAAGAAAAACGGTTTAAAACGACTAGTAACGATTAAAATTTAATTTTTAAAAACGCGTGGTCAAGCGGTTAGTGACTTTGACTATGAAGCTAGGGGTCAGGGGTTCGAACCCGGCCGGACGAATTTTTTGATTTTTGGATTTTGAATAATTTTTCGACTAATTTTCTACATCTTTCAGTTGGTTAAGTGGCTAGCGCGTTAAGCTATCAAGCCAAGAGTCGAGGGTTCGAGTCTGCACGCGAGAATTTTTTTAATTTTTTAGCCTTTTTGAGGGATATTAACCATTGTGGGTGGTCAAGTGGTTAGAGCATTAGGCTATCAGTCTTGGGTCAAGGGTTCGACTCCCGGCCGCGCATTTTTTTTGCTTTTTGCTTTCAGGATCCTTCTACCTCTGGTTCGGCCATTGCGAGAGAAATAATGTGTCAAAAGGCATTACCTAAACAAAAAGTGGACTTGAAACGCTGCAAATGAGAGACATTAAAGGCGTTGTAAGTATGGTCAAGTGGTTAGCGCGTTCGGCCGCCGATTTTGGGTCCAGGGTTCGAATCCCGGGCACGGAAATTTTTTTGGTTTTTTTCATTTCTGTATAATTTTAAACCATTTTTGCCATTTTCCGGCCGGGGTTCAGTCAAGTGTTTGACCCTATCAAAAGTCGACTGTCGAGGGGGGAGGGTGAGTGTGGTGTGGTTAAGTGGGGGATCAACAAAACGGGTAGGGGCATGGAAAAAGGGCCCAAATATTGGGACCCAGCCAGCCGGTGGCCCCCCACCAATTGCAAATACACAATCCGGGGGGTGCGCAGAAAAACCTGAGGTGGGTGTCAGTAGGTGTAAGGAGTACTACAAAGTCGTGATTGTGTACCAACAAATAATGGCCAGCCGGGGCGTTTCAATGGAAAAAGCCGGGTCGGGGGTGCTGGGGGGCGCCTTATAAGGAATTCACTACGATGCGTCTAGCTTTTCCGGAAGTGTGCTATAGACGTATTACTGTAATTTTTTAGCTTTCTTCCTTTCCAGTAAATTCCCGTCTTCTAAAACGTTCATAAAAGACCCCTGCTAGCTGGCCATCTCGCGCTTCAATGGTCCTTTAAAAGCGCCCTGAAAGGACTTCTGCTATTTTTCTCTATCTCTCTCTCGCTCTCGCTTCACTGGTTCTTTAAAATGTTTCTTAAAGGTCTGCAGGCCTGCCCTCCATTGCCTTCAACGACCCTTTAAAACGTTCCTAAAAAATTCCTACTAGCCCGTCCTACCTCGCTTCAAAGTCCCTTTAAAACCTTCCTAAAAGATCGCTGCTAGCTTGCTCTCACGCTCTCTTGCTTCAGCGTTCCTTTAAAACGCTCCCAAATGATAGCTGCTAGCCTGCCTTCTCTTGCCTTCAATGGCCCTTTAAAATGTTCCTGAAAACCTCAGCTAACCCGCCTTCCCTTGCCTTCAACGGTCCCTTAAAACGCTCGTAAAAGTTCCCCGCAAGCTTGCCATCTATACTTCGTCGTCCCCGGGGGATCCCCCACTAGGGGGACCAGGGGGGACCGCCAAGGGGGATGGTGGGGGGACAGGGGGGACGGTGGGGGATGGGGAGGGGATCCCCCTCCCCCTCCCCCCTCCCCTCCCCCCTCCCCCAGTTTTCTGGCACCCGTATTGCGTAGTCGGGCAAACTCAATCGAACCTTCTAGTTGGAGAGCCACATACGTTTTTTGGATAGTCTGATGTTTTGATGTTTAGATTAAGTTTTTTTTTACTTTTGAAATTTAATGACGAATTCGAAAATTCTGGTTTAGCTCGCCCGACAAATCACATAGTAGAAAGCTCTGATTTACCTGACAGAGTATCGATGGAAAATATACCAACCCAAAATTTTAAATAATTGAAAGGCTGGGCACTCAAATCTTTGAGACTGTAAAAATTTGAAAATTAGACAAATTAGCTCGTCGGGGCTCTCGGCATTTCAGAACATTCGACAACCACATGCTGCTGTATTTTAAATTATCAAAAATAGCAGCTCTTTAACAAGTATTCAGTTCTATCTAACCACACATTGCGCGCACTTGCGAGTCGGGGGATCCCCCAGTGGTCCCCCACCGTCCCCCCCTGGGTCCCCCCACCATCCCCCCATGGCGGTCCCCCCCCTGGTCCCCCCTAGTGGGGGGATCCCCCCGGGGGGGGGGGGGACGACGAAGTATACAGGGTGTGCAAAAAAAAAAGACCACAGTTTGGGTCGAAATAACTCGCGAACGGTAGAGAATCGAAGGTACGTTACCATGCCAGAATGCTTAAATATGCTGGGTATGAAGATTTAACACAACTTGATTTTTTCGATTTTTGAGTACGAAACTGTACTATTGACGCTGGTTACGACCGAAAATTGTGCGTTCTTGAACGGGAGGTGGGAAAATTCTGATTTTTGGCCTAAAAATAGTATAAATTTGTAAAAATGTAATGGCAAAATCTTAGAATTTATCGAGGTCAATTTCATTTTTAAAAGCAAAACAATTTTCGCGATTTTGCGTTATTTTTGTTCTTTGAGTCATAACTCGCTTATAACTCGCTGCCCATGGCTGATATTTTGTCAATGACCTATCCAAATATTAATCTCGGATTCCACACCAAATTCCACCACAATCTATGGTATTTTGTATTGCTTGCTAAAACGTGCCCCAGCGGGGTACTGTAAGTTTCGTTTTTCCCGCTTTTCTCGGGGCCCCTAGCTTCGATTCGGCTAAAATTTTCTGGGTTGTTAGGCAATAAGTAGGGGCACCTCACTGCCAAATACGAGAGCGTACTATCCACAAACTTTCGTGAAAAAGACTAAAAACTGATTTTAATTCTGCGGCAGAATTTGTAAATTTTTGGTCAATTGGTCCAAAAACTGCTACTATTGGTTTTCCGAAAAGATCGAAGCGATTCCATGGCAAAAACACCACGAAAATCGCAAATTTCGGTTTTCTACAGTAACCCACGTGGAGCGCGTTTTAGCATGCCATCACAAAATTCCATAAAGTGACGATTTTTCTATTCGAGGGCCTTCTAGAGTTGATTGTAAGATAACCTGTGAAAAATTACTGATTTTGGGTGGTAAATAACGAAGTTACGAGGCCAAGTGCAAAACAAGGCCAGAGAGCCGATTTTGGGTCCGAGTAGCCGGGTCAATTTTCGAAATTTTAAAAATAAAAAAACCACCTGCGTTGTCGAAAGTATTGTGGAGAATTGCCCTATCCCTCAGTATAGTTGCCACCAATTCTCTTCGACCCATAAAGCCTCCTACCCTCGGATCATCGGAGTTCAGTGGGACCTGGATTTGGGCCTTCTGCTAGCCCCACAGGTCATGAATAAGATCGTATGTATTGAACACGGGTAGAAATAGTAATACGGTTTATTGAGGGTTATTAGAGAACGGGTAGGATAATAGTTAGAATGGATAAGAGATTAGAAGAGAGAACAATAATGGGGTGTCGAATGGGATCCGGGTGTCTCAGAGAGCCACCGGATAAAGGGTGGAAAGGTGAGCAGTCTACTCCACGCTTAGCCAGCTCAATAGAGTGGTAGCGGAAGCGTAGTGAACAGGCATAAGCCCGATACACTACACGACACCGTTGGGGACGGCACTCCCGTAGACGGATAAATCCCAGAGGGCGAACCGGCGGGAGGGATATTCCGCCCCAGCGGGGGCTCGGTCTACGGTAGGAAAATGGGTGGCGCGCTGCGGGACCCGCCACATCCACGGGATAGAAAGGATGCCTCGAAACTATTCCCGAATTACACATAAAAGTGTGAATCGGGGATAGAAGTTTCGACACTCCCGGCCGCCAAGGGCGACGACGCGGGGGTGCTGGCTCTTCCCAAGTGGTATGGTGTCGAGTCGGGCAGGAGCCTCCCGGGGCCAACCAGAAGACCAGGGGGCCGGGGGGAGGTACAATAAAAAGGGTAGGGACAGTAAAGGGGGGCTGGGCCGAAGCCATAATAAAAAAAGGGAAATTCAGCACACCTCTACTGGGCCCGGACCCGGTGTACTGAAAGGGAACCTAGGGGTGGGGAGAGAAGAGAAAAAATAGACAACATACATGGGCAAGGGAGCGATGTCGAAGATAAGCTTATCCATCAATACTTGCGTTGTCGATGTAGGCGAGCATGTAGTCGTGCGCTTGAACTGATGTCGGCTTGTTCTTCGTCTTGTCGCATCGCTTGACCGGAGACCAGTGGGCGTTGACTTGACGGAGGGCTTGCTTGCATCGTCTTCGCACATGTCGCCGAGCGTCGCGAAGAAGGATGAGCTTCGGCTGCTGGTGATGGTGGTTGTCCATGCATGTAGAGTGGTGTCGCGTTGTACTTCGTCGGAAAAGAGGGGTCCTCCTGACCGACTTGGCACGGGGAAGGCCAAAAAAGAAAGTGTCGCGGTGCGCTAGCCAGAAAGGTGTGTAGGCACCTAACTGACCTGCACGAAAGAAAAAAAAATGGCGCGGTGGTTGTAGGTTGTAGAGAGGCGGTCCTCAGAAGGACTTGGCAACGCCATCATGCGGCAGCGATGAAGGTTGACCTTGATCCTTGATGCCAACATCCGTGACGAAGTGCTCATGCTCATCCGAAGGAGGGTCAATAGCAACGAGCGTCTTGGTGCCGTAGGGTAGAATGAACCGAGGTCCTTTGTAATCTTCGTGCAGAATTCCTTGCAGTGGCGTCTCATGAAGTTTTGTACGTCCGCTAACGGCGGAACCATGCCGGTACTGGTGGAAGACGCAACCAGATGGAAGGATAATGTCTTCGGAGTGGAAGTGCTTCAGGATGTCGCGTCCAATAATGATGTCTGTCTGTACGATTCGCTTCCGCCTTTGGATGAAAGTCCGTCTGGCGAGCGCACTGCTTCAGGAATCTCCGATCGAAACTCCCTATCTTCCAGAGCTTGATCTCCACTTCTGCAAGCGATGAACAGTTGATGTTGAACGTCCCAATGTCAGGAACCTGGATCAGGGTAGGCTTTAGTTCCACGTCGAGCCATTTTGCAATCCCGCTGCAGGAGCGCACGATGATGCCTTCATCGTCTGGTAGATGGTACTTGCTGGCAATT
The DNA here is from genome assembly GCA_958295435.1 of Mesorhabditis spiculigera. Lineage (NCBI taxonomy): Eukaryota > Metazoa > Nematoda > Chromadorea > Rhabditida > Rhabditidae > Mesorhabditis > Mesorhabditis spiculigera. The sequence continues at coordinate 346,383 of CATQJA010002629.1, forward strand.
TCGGGGCTCAGCCATGATGTCGCTGATGTCACATCAATCAAGGCTTTGAGATAGATGTACTCCGATGGGTCCTTGGGGTCGACCATAGGAAGTTTGATGAGCTGAAGCGACGTGTTTGTGTTGCCCCTCAGTAGATAGTGTACGGGCAGATCCAGTGTGATGGTACCCATCAGAGGCAACGGGCCGTTTGACGTGTTGACACTCGGTGGGTTATTGAGTTGTTCCAACTTCTCAATACGTGCTCTGAGCAGATCGTTGTCGCGGTAGAGTAGGCGTTGATGTTGTTGCAGATTGTCGACCTTCCTGATGAGTAAGTGGAGCGAGCCCCGCATGATCTCGTGCAGGTTTGTCGCATCCTCATCTGCACCGATGTCGCATTGGGGGTACGAGGACGTATCCTCTGTCGCGGTTGATGTGTCGAGATCCATGGCAGCATCCGTGTCGACCAGCGATTGAAGCAAGTGTCTTGGAAGTGTTGCGAGCAGAGAACGGATTGTCGGCCAGCCATCGATGAGATCTTGCACATCCTGGGTGTTGACGTGCTTGCGTTGCAGCTTCGGCGGAAGAGGCATCGGCGAGTCTGCAAGCAGATTCTTCAGAAAGCATTCGCCTTTGAATGGCACATCGAGAAGAAAAGAAATCACGAAGTGCATTAGCAATCATGATAGCGCAGAAAATGTTATCCGAGTAGGCACGATGTTTACAGCGATGAAGGGGCGGCGAGCTAGGCTTGATGTGCTTGACTTGAACTTAATCATCATATCCTTGAGCCATGGTGGTCCGCCTGGGACGAGGCGCTTTTTGACTTGACGGCGATGTAGGATAGGCGCCCTTGCAGTGAAGTCGAGCATGTAGCCGGAGTGATAAGACGAATTGCGCAAAGGGCGGTCCGCGTTAGGCGAGCTGTCTCGAAAACTCCGGCTCACAAGTTGCTTCATGTGTCACAAGTTGCTTTGGTGGGTAGCGCAGTCAAAGTGTCGACATCCATGTAGGCGGCCGTCGAGGTTGAGCGGTGGCCATGATGTCGCAGTGCACTTGAAGGCACGTTGTAGCAGCCTGTCGCAGCCAGAATGTTGTGGGGCAAGATGATTGGCGCGTTGTTGAATCCATTGCCGTTGTATTGTCGCGGCAGCCTAAAAAAATGCGCAGGCAGTCTCGAACGGTGTCTTGCGTGTTGTCAATCGTTGTCGAAACATCGTAGGCAGCAAAGTAGTGGCTGTGGGCTTGATCATCAGCTGCTTGAGTGAAGAATCGGCATGCGACCACGTGAGTTGAAATGAGCCGAAGCGGCTTCGGCACTTGATGTCGATGAAGCGCTTGCTCTGTCCATCCTTGAAACTGACAGGCTTGTCAGGTGTCTCCGCCTTCTTTGCGATGTCTATTTCTTCCGCACGGATGTCGCCACACCAACAACTAGAAAAGATTATAAATACCTTGATTGACCAAGTTGCCAAAGTGTCGCAGCCGAATCGCGAGCTGTTCGCAACCTGAGGGGCTGTTCGACGACCTGGCTCTGATAGTGGAGGTGAAGTTGTCGTGACGGCGTTGACGCACGGAGAGAAGATGACGCAGCAGGTAAGGCCTTCGTGAGCTCGGGCACGCAATGATGAAGCATGAAGCTCGAGCATCGGCGCTTGAACAAGAAATGCAGCATGCGGCCGTGTGTCGCGGTGACGATAAGAAGCCGTTTGAGAGAAGGACCGCAGCAGCAGATGAAGTGTGGTGACGATGAGCAGCAGCGGCCTGGGCACTGTGATGTCGAGACAACGTTGGAGCGGTCGATGGGCACTGACGGGCTTGTAAGGTGTCTCCGTCATCCTTGCAATGTCTTTTCTTCCGCTGGAGTGTCGCCGCAACAACAACTAGGAAATCTTTTAGTATACCTTGATACGCCAAGCTGCAGGAGCTTTGACGCTTATTCAGGAAGTGTACTTGAGTCCTTTTTGAAGCCGCTGACGCCGTGGGCTGGGCTTGTGATGTCGGGCGGGCGCTCGCGTATGGAGAAATGAAGCGGCACGAAGGGGAAGCTTCGTCTTGTGGAACGCGGGCACGCAACGATGACGTAAGGTGTCGCAACACGTTGCATTCCGTTGATCGGGAGGCGGGTTGGCGTGCGGGGCACCGGCTGTCCATTGGAAGGCGGCCTCTGGTGGTAATTGTCTTCTTTTTGGGCCATTGTCTCTCTTCAGAACGTAATCTGAAAAAGAGTGTCGAAAACTGCTTCAAAGGTGTCTAGCAATCTCGCAGCAAACAGTGTCTCGGCTTGGCCATAGAGCGGGATCCCATCGGGTAGCGGCTCGGAGAGTGATGTTGTTGCTCCGGCTTGTTCGATGTCGGCGATGGTCCATTCCTTGAGCACGAGTGTCTGGCGGAGAAAGTCAGTCCATTGAAGGCGCGTGTCGAATGTACAATTCAACTTTGTGTTTCAAGTATGCGAATAGCTGATAGGCTGGCGCCAAATCAATCGCGGAAGCTCGAAAACACAAAGAAGAAATTATACCGGTGTCGAGGCGGCGTCACAAAACATTCGGTGTCGACGTGTGGCTGTAGAGTGGCCCGAAACGTCGCCGAGTGACTTCGTAGGCGCCCAAAGAACGATGTAGTAGTTCACAGCTTCCACAAAGTCGATGCTGCATGGCCACGGGCGCTTGATGTCTGTCGATTTGCAGCGCGCTTGTTGCATCGTGTCCATTTGTCGCTGTTTCCTGGCTGCAAAATAAAGATTTGATGACGAGGAAACAGGGCGGAAACAGGAACGGCTGGTTGGACAAGCGTTGAACTTGTAGTGGCGCGGGACGGGCGTGAAGAGCGGCGATGGCGGCTGGGGCTGTTCTTGATGGAAGTTGAAGCAGCTTCAGCTTGACTTGGTGTCTTGGCCATGGCTCATCAGCGCGTGCAGCAAAAGCGGCGGCGGCAGCAAGTGTCTTTGAAGGAAGCGATGTCTCACTGGCATCGTGTGTCGCAAATGCTATGCCAAAAAGAGAGGAAGGCTCTAATCGGCACAGCAAAATTGACGAAAGAATTTATAAAGCAAAACTCCATATTGAAACAATGAGAAAACGATACGAAAAGAATGAAAAGACGAATGACAATACCCGAAAATTAGACGTAGTTCTAGAACGAAGACGTTTTTCGGGCAAGCAAACGAAATTTCAAAATTTCGAATCACTTTGGCCAACTTTAGCGAACGAATCGTAAGTGGCTCACTCAAAATTTCAAAATGAGCTTACTTTTACAAATCCGAGTGTCGCTTCGTCGACTAGAGAATAGTAGCATCCGAATATCGCGGTGTGCACGCCGGAACTTCATCAGCAACCATTCATCATCGACGATCGCATCCGCGCAGCATTGGTCGCTTCTTCTTCCTTGAGCGTTGGGCATCGGGCTGGGCACGGGCGAGGTGTCGCTTTGGCGTAAACGCCGATTGTCGCTTTGGCATAAAGCCGGGTGTCGCTTTGGCGTAAACGCCGAGTGTCGCTTGGCAAAAAATGCCGGTGTCGGGTGGCAAAAAGCCAGTGTCGAAAAACCAATGTCGCTTTGGCACGAATGCCGGTGTCGTAAGGCAGAAAAAAGAAAAGCGGTGTCTCGGGGAAAAATCCGGTACAAAACGTACGCAAAATGTGAAATGGAGAAATTCACAACGGAGAAGAAATGCGAAAAAGTCGAGCGGCAAAAGGGAATCCGCGAGAAAAAGACGAAATTGGGCGGTGAAAATTTTCAGCGGTCGGTGTTCATCGGTTTGTGGCGTACGGTGGGTGATCCACGGTATATCAGCACCAATTTGAGCGTTGTTGAGCGGCTTTCTTGCATCCATTGGACCATTGAGCTCGTTTCCTCGCACAAATTCCTTGTTGTTGATGTCTTCTTGGCATTTGCAGCACGGGTTGTCGTGGGGGGCCGTCCTGAATGGTGAAGTGTAGTGAAAAAGTGAAACGAAAAGACAAAAATTCCTATCATATCGCCCTTTCACCATCCATTGAGGCAGTGTCGCACAGAGTCGAGTGTCGCCAAACCATGCCATCACCGATGTCGCCTCCAAAACATCCCCAGGATGTCCAAACTACACCTTATATTGTTCTGCTCCTCCTTCTCTCATATCAGATTCTTGTCGGGGTTCCTTCTTGTCTTGAGCACATCAGTTGAGGTTGTTGAGCGCTTGATCCTTGAAGTCAGCTTCCTCCCCGTGGTCGTCCCCGCCTTGGCGAACCAAGTCACGCGTCGGACTGGGGTCCCTTCCACGAATTGACCGTGGTCGTACGCTCTCAATCGGCACTGCAGTCCATCGAGCTGGTAGGAAGTGTCGATGCGCATTCGACGAACTTCTTGGGGCAAACGGGTGTCTCATGCGCTTTTGCCTGGCCGGGCAAAGCGCGCCTCAACGAGTGTCGCGGAAAAAAGAAAACAGAAAGTGGAGAAAACCGTAAATAATAAAGAGATAAACCTAGAAGAGGGATAAAGGTAGAATTTGAAAGGTGAACAATACAAAAAGACGATCTTGACCAGGGTATTCACAACGGCCGACGCACCATGTCGAAAGTATTGTGGAGAATTGCCCTATCCCTCAGTATAGTTGCCACCAATTCTCTTCGACCCATAAAGCCTCCTACCCTCGGATCATCGGAGTTCAGTGGGACCTGGATTTGGGCCTTCTGCTAGCCCCACAGGTCATGAATAAGATCGTATGTATTGAACACGGGTAGAAATAGTAATACGGTTTATTGAGGGTTATTAGAGAACGGGTAGGATAATTGTTAGAAAGGATAAGAGGTGAGAAAGAGAGAACAATAATGGGGTGTCGAAAGGGATCCGGGTGTCTCAGAGAGCCACCGGATAAAGGGTGGAAAGGTGAGCTGTCTACTCCACGCTTAGCCAGCTCAATAGAGTGGTAGCGGAAGCGTAGTGAACAGGCATAAGCCCGATACACTACACGACACCGTTGGGGACGGCACTCCCGTAGACGGATAAATCCCAGAGGGCCGAACCGGCGGGAGGGATATTCCGCCCCAGCGGGGGCTCGGTCTACGGTAGGAAAATGGGTGGCGCGCTGCGGGACCCGCCACATCCACGGGATAGAAAGGATGCCTCGAAACTATTCCCGAATTACACATAAAAGTGTGAATCGGGGATAGAAGTTTCGACATGCGTCTTATGGATACGATTATAGCTTTGATGTTATTATCTACGCTCGTCAAATTCGGGGGCAATCTGATTCAAAATTATGGTGACTTCCAGCTCAAAATCGAAGATCACCCTATTCCAAAATCGAAGTTTAGAAATCTTCTTAAAATTTTTGCGACGCGAAATTGCTTTAATCTTTGCATAGTTTTATTCAACTGATGGCACTGACTTATTGCTCAAAATATCCCTACGACCCCACCTTCCAAAATTTTTTTACGCAACCTCGAATTCGGTTTATTTCGGGTTTTGATGAATTTTCTTGGCGCCAACGCCTGGTTAAAAAAATTAATGAATAAGGCTTTAGGATGCGCTATTCAAATTATATCAGATAAAAATAAAACGAAAATTTTCAAAGCGCGACTAAATTTTATAAAATGGTGACAATATTCGGAAAAAAGCACGGACGAACCGTTTTGGAGGCCCTAAAAGTCGCCCTTCCAAAGGGGTACGGTAGCTTGAAATTTTTGTAGATGATAGATAATCCCCAGTTATACATAACCAAAAAAAGAAAATATCTGGGTCTCCTTTGGCAATTTAGAAATATTTTTCCAAAGTACTGTTTCGAGACCTCGAAAAATCCATGACCCGGGGTCGTTGAAAACTCGAAAATTCGTCGATCTTAAAAAATTCCTTAATATGTTTATGCGATTGTGTCAAGCCCGTAGGTATCCCACAACAACTGATTTTGAGGTTTTCGCCATAGGTTTTTTCAATATTAAAAATTTTCGAAACTTCTCCATACAAAATTTCATTCCTCTCTAACTTTTCAACCAGACCCTCAAAAATTCTTAAATTTTGTAGGTACATATCTGCTGCCGAAATTAACTTACTTAATAAAAATTAGATGCCAGCCACCACAGGAAACGGAGAAAAATACAAATGAAGTTTCCCCGAACGCACAGTTTTCGGGTGTCATTTGTATTGATACGTCGCCAAAAATCGAAAAAATCAAGTTGTGTTAAATCTTCATACCCAGCATATTTAAGCATTCTGGCATGGTAACGTGCCTTCGATTCTCTACCGTTCGCGAGTTATTTCGACCCAAACTGTGGTCTTTTTTTTTTGCACACCCTGTATTGCCATCTCTCGCTTCATATCCCAAAAAACTAGACGATCCCCAAAAGAACTCCCCTAGCTTGGAATCTCGGGCTTAAATGACCTAACCCAATTTTTAGCCGAATTTTTTTGGGGTTTCTCAGTCCCTTTAAAAAAATTCGACTTTTTTTGCCTTGCCGGTCCCTTTAAACGCCCGTTGCCACGCGATTCAAGCCAATCTGCCATCAGATAGGGCCATCTCACACGTGGGGGGGGGGGGTGTGGGTGGAATCGGACGTGTGTGCACGTCAGTTCCGGCCCGATCAACCCATCGGGCGGAGGGGAGGGGACACGTCTTCGAATTGGACAGCTTATCCCCCTTCTCTCCCTCTCTTCTCTTACCCAATCCCCCCGCTATTGGCATATCACACCTCCGCAAAAAAGTGGCATCAATCGATTATTGATCTCTTTTTAATTCATTTTCGAGATTTGCCTTTATTTTTTACTTTAATGGCCCTTTAAAGTCTCATTTTTGTCTACTTCATTGCAAAATTTGCCTTCAATGTTCCTTTAGGAAAGAAGGGCTCTAGAGGAAGGCTAGCAGTGATTCTTTTGGAACTTCCCTTCAAGATCCCTTTAAAATCGACAGTTTTTTGCCTTCAATGGTCCTTTAAAATTGGATACACCGTGGATTTTTGCATTTACGGTGTCTTTAATCCGCAAACTTTGGGTTTAATGGCTTTAAAATCCATAGGTGGACGCCTTCTCATTGCCTTTAAAGCCATCGATCTCTGCCTTCAACGTCCCTTTAAGTCCAGAGATTTCTGCCTTCAATGGTCCTTTAAAATCGGCTCATCCAAATCCATTTTCCCACCTCCGATCCGATCCGGACCTCAAAAATCCGCCCCATTTCCGGGACGCTCCTATAGCCAGGGGGCAAATAGCGGAGCGTGGGAATTGGTCATCAACTGGACACGGCTATAGATGAAGAGAGAGAGAGAGAGAGAGAGCGAGCGAAAGAGAGAAAGAGAGAAAGAGAGAAGAGAGACCCGGATCTGATTCAGAAGAGGATTCGCGATTCTGACTCCAAATTCTGCAGAAAAGAAGACGTTCCCCCTCCATATCTCTCGTTTTCTACTAAAGGGAGTGCCCTCCGATTCCACGGCTTCAAAAACCCTCTTCCCTCTCCCCGATCCTCCATTTGATTGTCCACAAGATCATCTTCTTCCCGCCCGTCCGCCTGAGCCATTCACACCCCTCCCTCCTTCCCCTCACTTCCCTTTCCCACCCCTTTAATTCCACCCCCTACGCGGTTTCCCGGTCGAATTGGCAGCTTTCCAAAGGTCTGCAGTGAAATCCTTTTAATTCGGTAGATTTTAGCCATTTTTGGGTATAGCTCAGGCGGTAGGATGCTAGTCTCTTGATCTGGAGGTCAAGTTTCGGTTCCTGGGATTTTGAATTGTTTGCTTTTTGCTTGGGAGGGATTTGAAGGGTAGCTAATTTCTGAGAAGGAATCGTAGAAGTTTAAGCTTTCCAAAAAAAGACCTGAAAATTGCTTTTAAAGGGGTCCGCAAAGAAAAGTCAGAAATTTATTTTCTGTCTATTTTGCTTATTCTTCTAAAATGGAGCAACATATCTCTGCTAGCTTCGCGGCAGCGTTGTCAAAAACCTTCACAATTCCCTAAAAATTGCTCAAAATTGATACTTTTCTAAATTGTATCCCAAAAATGGCAATTCTGCCTAAATTCCCCAAGGATCTCTGCTAGCCTCCCCTGCCCGTAGTCCAGCGATTATACCTATTTTTACCAATGGGATAAACGTAAGAATTCCGCGAGGATTACAATTTCATGGTCGACTCGTTCTCAAGGCATCTCAGCTATGCCAAAAAAAACCAGTCGTGAGAAACCCTCTTCCGCCCACCTCGTATGCCTATTATTATCAGCCCCCACCATGCAACTTGACGATATCAACTTTTTATGTTCTGTTTTTAAAGGGATTGGCAAGTCAATAGCGGCCAAGAATAATCCCAAAGAATCTCTGCTAGTTGCCCTCCGATGGCTCAAAAAATTTCGAAAATTCTTTAATGATCTCTGCTAGCCTACCTTCTTGTGTCGACTGCATGTCTAAAATTTCCTAAGAATCTCTGCTAGCCTGCCCTCGACGCAAAAATTAGCATAAATTCCCAAAGAATTTCCGCTAGCCTGCCTTCCATCCAGAAAAAAAAATTGGAGAATTCCTCAATAAACTCTGCTAGCCTGCCTTTTCGTGTTCATTAATTTCCAAAAATTTCTGTTGAATCTCTGCTAGCTTTCCCTTGATTGATCGCTGAAATCTCCCGAATTCCTAAAGAATCTTTGCTAGTACGCCTTCCAAATAAAATTTCCATTTTTTCTCTATTTCTCGGGCTCTCTCTCACTCACCCTAAATCCTCCTTCTCCAGCCATCCAACTAAACCGCACCTACCCTACCGTATCCCCGCAGTGGCCCCCGATTCCGTGGCGCTACTGTGGACAGTTGCTCAGAGCGGGCGGAAAGATGCGGATATAACTGCCGCTTCCAATAAAATATTATGGTCTCCGAGTTGGATCTGATCAACGTCTGCAATATACTCGTCAATATTAAGGTATAATTGCAAAACACAAAACGAAAAACGAAAGACGGCGGGAGGGATTGAACTCGGGTAGTCAGATTCGGGGTCAAAAACTTTACCAACAGGCTATGGATCCCATGGACCTTTTTATCGTTTTAAGGGCATAGGTATATGTTTAAGGGCAAAAAGCAAAAAGTAAACCCCGTAAAACGGCGGAAAGAATTGAACCCGGGGGGGGTTTGGGGGGGGAGTTGGATTCAAAGGTCAAGGGCTTTACCAATAGGCTATGATTTTATCGATATAAATAGTGCTTTTTCAGCTTCTGAATGGTGTTTGCCCGCAGAGTCCGTGCACAGGATGCCAACAATTCGCCCCGCCACAGGTCCGTTTTAAAGGGATTGGGAAGTCTGGGAGTTGATGCATTAATGGTAGGTACGTGGAGAGAATTATATCAGCCGATTCCCCAATGATCTTTGCTAGCTTTCACGGTTCAGTGTTCCTAAATAATCTCTGCTAGCTTACCGGCTGGAAAGAACCTTGCAAGTCCCCTCAGTGTCATTTTAAAGGTCCCGGGAAGTCTGGGTTGCCGCGCATTAATGGTAGACATATCAGAGAAAATTCGAAACTAGCGATTTCCCAAAGACTCTATTCCCAAATGATCTCTGCTAGCTTTTCGGAGGGCGGTCTTCCTAAATGATCTCTGCTAACTACCCAGAGCCAAATTTAAAGGGGCTGGGAAGTCTCAGTTTCTGCATTGATGAAAGGTCAAAAAATCCAGCAAGGAAATCGCTGAAAAATCTCAAATAAACTCTGCTAGCTTGCCCTGAATTTCCTTAAAAAAAGCGCTTAAAAATCCTAAAAACCTCTGCCAGATCGCCAAAAATCGCCAAATTCCTCAAGAATCGCCGCTAGCCCACCCAGACTCGCGAAAAAATTGCTCAAACATTCCCCAATAAGCTCTGCCAGCCTACCCTTCCTTTTTCAGTCAGTCGTCCTGACCTTGCCCGTCCCCCAGAATCGCCTTCCAGCATCAATGATGGCCCAGGCGACCGGGTAAGTGAATGATTTCTGTCTTGCTTAGCCCTTTAAAGGGACAGACACGTCACGACTATGGACAAAGTCCATATTCATAGCCAAGCCTTGAGCGCTCCTTTAAACTACCGTAACCGCCGTCCATTTCAGCCCATGCTGTCAAAATGGCGTCCAGAGTATGCAGTGGACACTCAATCAGCCCGCTTGGAATTCGAATGGTGAGGAAAACAGGTTTTAAACGTAATTAAAAATAAAATTACATTTAAAAAAATAAGATTTTTGAGTTTTAAAGGGATGGCGACAGTACCACTTAGAAAAGCTAGCTTTAAAAAATACAAAAATGGCAATTCCAGGCGCTCCGGGCCCAATCCCAACTGGCCAGGTCAACTACCAGAATGCCATCTACGCCCAGGTACGATCAGCTACAAACTACGGTAGTATGCGCACGATTTAGGGAACGACACCGACAACCCCACGACCAGTTACGAGGCCATATGAGGTGAGAGTTAGTGCAGAAATTAGCGAGAAACTAAAAAAATACCGTATATCCAGAAATTCCTCAAGAATCCCTGCTAGCTTGCCGAATATTTTTTTTTTGTTCTTAAACAGGGGGGGGGGGCCCCCCACAACCCCGGTTACAAATATATGTTTTTTTTTTTTAATTTTAAAGGGGGGAAAACAAAAAAATTTGATTAAGAAATACAAAAATATCGATTTTTCGTGCAAAAAATTTTTGTAAAAATTTTTAGTTTTTGTGTTTTTAGTGTGTATTTCTAGCGGTTTCTGAACTTATCGGAAAACGTTAGCCGCCCCGCCCCCGATAATGCCCAAGCCCCAATTCCTAAATAATCCCTGCTAGACTGCCCCACAAATTGACTTTTCCAGCCACAATACACTTCCGGCTCCCCACAAGGCGACTACAACTACAATAACCTCAATGGAGCAACGCCGAGCCCCGGCTACAGTACCCCAGCCGGGTCCTACAACGGACAGAACCCAAACTACGGCCAGACGCCGGGCCCTGGACAACCTGGATATAATGCGGCCAATTATGGTGTGGTTACGGTGGATGGGTCGGATTTTAGCAACGTGCATTAATGGGAGAGCAAAACATGGTCTTTGCTAGCTTGCCCTGACCTTGAAAATTCCCAATGAATCCCTGCTAGTTTGCCTCTAATTTCCAAAAATCGCTTAAAGGTCTCAAATAATCTCTGCCAGCTTGCCCAAAAATTCCCATTTTTCAGGCTACAGTACCCCATCCCCGCTAAACAACGGTGGCTACAACACAGGAAACCAGGGCTACAGTACCCCAGGACCAGCCCAGAATGGATATAACGCGAACAACCAAGGATACAGTAGCCCTGGCGTCAATCCGGGAGGATACAATGACGGAAATCCGGGCTACAGTACACCCCTGCCGGGACAGAGTGGATATAACAATGGAAATCAAGGATACAGTACTCCGGGTGTCCCGCAGGGAGGATATAATGCGGGGAATGAGGGATACGGTAACCAGGGCAATGGATATAATGGACTGAATGCTGGAGGACAGAGTGGATATAATGGAGCGAATGCTGGATATGATGGACAGGTGGGTAGAGAGAGAGGCAGAAAGCGAGAGAGAGACAGACAGAGAGACGCCGAGAAATCGAGAGGGAGAGCGCCCTCGAGTGGTAGACAGCTAGAGTGCGCTAGATAGAGTGTGAGGCAGAGAAAGAGAGAGAGAGGCAGCGAGAGACATAGAAAAAGCTAAAAAATTAACTTTTAAAGGCCCTTTGAAGTCATGGATTTTTTAGAATCCGAACGACGGCGAGTACACGAGCAGCTTCGAGGGCACTTTTGTCGGCCCAGCCAATGGACAACCAAATGGACAAGGTATGCTAATTTCTGGGCTCCAAACTACAAACTGCATCCCAGGAAACCCCCAGCAACAACTTGGCTATAACGAGCTGAACGCCGGAAATCAACAACAAATCGGTGGACAACAGCCGAATGGACAGGTGGGCGAGGGAGAGTGAGAGAGAGAGAGAGAGAGAGAGAGAGAGAGAGAGGAATATGCAAATCGCCTTTAAACGACTTGTATAGTCAGCTAATTTTTAGCCAATCCTCTACCCCACCCCTGAATTCAACCAACCCGGCCAACAAGGCCAACAGGTACAATTTGCATAAAAATAAAAAGTTTTGGTAAATTTATAAATTCCCATTCTATTTCAGCCCATCCATCGCGCCAAATTTTCCGTAAATCGCAATTTTTGAAAACGTTGTACCTTTGATTTTTGTGGCTTTTCGTCGCTGCATAGATTGGCTTACTGTAACGCTCACTTCACTGTCCCTTTAAAATCTCAAAAATGACATTCAGGTAAATGCGGGTGGCGTCTATCAGGGATCGGCAAATGGGCAGCCAAATGGAAATGGGCAATATATGGATCAGGTAGAGAGAGAGAGAGAGAGAGAGAGAGAGAGAGAGAGAGGATAGAGAGAGAGGAGAGAGAGAGAGAAAGAGCTATAAAAAAACCCTTAGTTCCCCTTTTCCAGACCCAATCCCCCTACAACTACAATACCGTACACCCCAACAGCGGCTACGATGCCAGTGCCCAGTATCCGGTCACCGGAACGGCAGCTGGAAACGGGCAATCCAGCCCGACCGCTTTCCAGTACACTACTCCCTACAACCCGAATAATCAGGTAAATCGATACATCCAGCTAATTAAAAATTTAAAACTCTTAAAAACACTATTTTTTTAAGAATCAACAATTCACCACCGCCTCGCCTTCGCAGTTCAACGATCCCCAGGTGACTTTATGGTTTCGGTATGCAAAAATGAAGCCCCTGGCCAAAAAGCAAAAAGTTTGGCGAGGCTGGGGGTCGAACCACCGTAGTGAGATTGAGAGGTAGCTGCTCTACCGATTGAACCATAGGAACAAGGACACAAATGGCAATAGGCCTTCTCGTCCCATGGCTTAATGGTTCAGATCCGTGACTAGTAAGCAAAGGGCCAAGGGTTCGATTCTCGCGCACGGCAAACTTTTTGCTTTTTGCTTCCTCTAGTCCTATAGACGATTTCCAACCCTTTTTTTCAGTACCAAACGACCTCAAACTCGAACTACGGTGGCGCTATCGCTGGGGGAGCCCTGGCTGGAGCAGCTGCTGGAGCTGGAGCCGGGCTGTACGCGGGTGGACAGACAACGACACAGTACCCCTCATCTTCACGAACCACCGGAAGGCCCACGGTAAAATAAATTGATTACGATAGATTCAATTAATTAAATTAGACGGCTGGTTCCTCGGGACGGACAACGACTACCCAGTTCGGACAGGATCAGACTGGCCAATTCGTACAGGGGAATCAACGGACTACAAATAATGGACAAGGACGGTAAGTTTAATTCAGTTTAAGCCTAAGCCCAAGCCCAAGCCTAAACCATTCCAGCCCTTCCACCACCACCTTCCCCACCACCCCCACGACGTTCACGACTACGCAACGCTTCCCATCGACGCAGACTACGCAGGGATACCCACAGGTACGGTACCCAACCGTTAGCAGTAAGATATTGTACTCCAGACATCCTCATACAACAATCAACAATTTGACACCCAGGGACAGGTTGGTGAATTAGGAATGAGTAGCACAGCAATTTCTCAAAGAATAACGGCTAGCTTGCCTACCTACCATTAATGCGTTTTAGCAGCAATTCTCTGATGGGCCCGCCCTTACTGCCAATCATGCCGATATGAATTATCAATATTCCAAGGTAGGTGGAAAAGAGAGAATTAGAGAGAGAGAGAGAGAGAGAAAGAGAGAGAGAGAGAGAGAGAGAGAGATACTCGAAAATTATCATGGTTCCTAGGGCGTAGACGGCGGCTCGACCCTTGTCCCCCAAATGATGGGCTCCACCCAGCCGTACTCTCTGCAACAGGTTACACCATAAATTTCAACGAAAAATCGATTTCCAGACGCAACGCCAAAATACTGGTGCAACCGCTTCAACCAACGGAGGTGTCGGAACGGTGGGTTAAAGGGACAGTAAAGTTCGATAGCGGGGCTCAAAACCCAAAAAGCAAAAACAAATGGCAGGGCCGGGAATCGAAACCCTGACCCTTAGATTGATAGGCAAGGCTACTAACCACTACACCACCAGTGAGGTCGGGAAGGGGGAGGGGGGTCCAAAAAGGGCGGGCCCCTAACCTTGGCCCCGGGGCAGTAAAATGGCCGCTTTTCCCCAAAATTTGATTTTCTAAATTTATCCGATTACGGTATGAAATCCATGGTTTCTGGAAGAGCTAAATAAACCAGTTTTTCTGTTTCCAGGGCACGAACAACCGCCTGTACGACCACGGCGACATGAACGCCCAGTACGGACAGTACGACACCACAAACACCGCCAACGGTAGGAGCCTAATGACAATTGGGGTATACTGTAATGCTGTCCTCTACCCCTAACGCTTCCTAAATAACAATATGGCTATCGGAAATGGAAAGAAACATTGGCTTACCAGATTTTAACCAAAAATCAAACTCGAACCCGGGGATTTATCCATTTTTAGGGTAGAAAAATTAATTTTTACAATTTTTAAACTTTCTAAATTATTCAGAAAATGAATTGTGAATAAAAAAGGCCTAAAAACGTGTAAAGTTTAGATGAAAAAGCTACTTTTCCGATTTCAATAGCAAATCGAAAATTCAAAATCAAATATTTTTTTTTTTTTTTTTTTTTTTTTTTATTAATAAAAATTTTTTTTTTAAAAACAAAAAAAATAATAAAAAAAAATATGAAAAAGTGGAACTTAAACAAAAGTTTCGGTCGTTCAAAATTTCGGTTTTTTGTTTCTTTGTAAAAAATAAGCATAAACTATGTAAAACCTTAAAAACTAACAAAAAGAATCAAATGAAAAGATTCAAAATGAAAATCTTGTGAGCCAGCGTTTCTTTCAAATTTGCAGTTTGACGTCTCCCACATATTGGTTTTTTTTGGGTGAATTGGTGGTAAAACCCTGGTGATTTGCATAGGTGGTGGGACAATCGTGACAACTCGATCGACGAACGATACTGCCGCCCCAATCGCTGCAGGGACAGGTACGGTACCGACAGGAGGTACCGTATCCCCCACGCTACGGGACCAGCCGAGCGCGCAGACGCAGCAGGCTGCACGATCAGGTGAATGCTGTGAGGGTGGTGGTGGGGGTGTGTCAAGGGGATTGGTGTGGAATTATGGAATTTAAAGGGACAGGCAAGGCATGGCTGTGGATTTTGGAGACTATGGATTTTCTTGGTGACTTACCGCGCCGCGATACGCAACGCACACGCACTGTTTTTTTGTGTGTAAAGGATTATTATGCCCTCTGCACAGCTATGCTAGGCGTATGCGTTGCGTGTTGCGTGTCGCGGTCAGATCCCAGCGCGTTGCCTGTCGCGGTCAGATCTGACGCGTTTGCGTCGCGGTTAGATCCAGCGCGTTGCGCGTGTCGCGTCGCGCCGGAAAATCCATAGCGAACAAAATCGATGCCTAGGCTTCCCGGTTCCTTTAGAGGTTGTCTAATGGAATTCCAGGGATTTGGTGTCTTGCCAAAAACGGCGCAAAATTAGGATTATAGTTTTTAGCTTTCAAAAACCACTAATTCTACGCGAAAAACAAGCTTTAAAGGGGCCGGCAAGACAAAAAGTACGAATTCCGTGCCAAAAAGCGGCTTTAGAGGGGCCGGAAAGGCATAGCTATGGATTCCCTACGATTTTGCTCAAAAAATACGCAACGCGCCTGCTCCATTGGGTAATGGATTACGATCCGTATAAACGGTGCGGCCATATTATGGCCAAAAAATCCATACAAGCCTTGCCGGTCCCTTTAAACCCCCAAAAATACGATATATTTGATCGAAACACCAATTCTAAAGGTGCCGTTCCAGCAGGGCACGCGTCGCCTGTCGCGTCGCGGCAAG
Source organism: Mesorhabditis spiculigera (assembly GCA_958295435.1). Taxonomy (NCBI): domain Eukaryota; kingdom Metazoa; phylum Nematoda; class Chromadorea; order Rhabditida; family Rhabditidae; genus Mesorhabditis; species Mesorhabditis spiculigera. The sequence continues at coordinate 362,153 of CATQJA010002629.1, forward strand.
AAAACCCTAATAATCCTGTTTTTTAGCCGCCCAAACCGTTGCGACCGTGATGGCGACGCTGCTCTTCTTCTTCTACCTTTGAATATACACAGGGCTCCCATTAATGCGCCCACAAAAGTCCCGTCAGATCTCACAGCCGGGCCGACCCGTGTGCAAATCAGCATCTACTTATCGTTTCCCTACTCTTTTCCTCATGCTCCTTTCACTCACTCTCTCGCTCCTCCGGTTCCACCGTACCCCCCTCGTCCTCATCAGCTCAACCCAACCTCCCCGTGTGTTTTTCTGTTGTTATTTGTACATTTGGAACTATCTACGCGCCTTTCACATCCAGAATAAAGTATTTTGTTTTGTGGAGAGAGAGGGAGAGAGAGAGAGAGAGAGAGAGAGAGAGAGAGAGAGAGAGCGAAAGAGAGAGAGTGAGAGAGTGAGAGAAAGCGAGTGAGAGAGACAGAAGGAGAGACAGCGAGAGAAGGAGAGATAGCGAGCGAGATAGAGAGAGAAAGAAGGATCGTTATACTACGGATTACAAACTACAAACCTCTCCATAAGACGCCAACTCGATGACCAGCCACATTGGCGACTCCATACAGACCCCAACCAGCGCCACGATATTCTCGTGCCGGAAACGCCGCATCAAATCTGAAATTAAATGCATTCCGGACGCTCCGGACCCTCATTCTCCCCCAAAAAGCTCAAACTCACGTGATTCCTGGAGTATCAACTGCGTATCGGCCGGCTCGTTCTCCAGCTTGCACACCTTGATGGCGACCGATTGGGTGGAGTGGCCCTAATGATCGAAAGTTCTCCGGAAATCCGTTGTTGGCTTACCGGACTACAATACACTCCTTTGTACACGTTTCCGAATTGTCCGCCTCCGATCAGCTCCTTCAGGGTGACGTGCTCGCGTTTGATGCGCCGGTCTGAGACTGAAGGTCGGGGGTTTTTCAGGCGAGAGAGAGAGAGGGAGAGAGAGAGAGAGATCGTTATGGACGGGGCAGCGAAATCTGCATTATTTTCTATTCTTACCATTATTAGGAACATTTCTCTCCTCTCGGCACGCCACCGCTTTGGACGCCTTCAACTCGATGCTATCGCATCGGTCGAGCCCTGAAGAATTTAGGGTTCTAATTCCTTAGCGGGGGGGGGGGGAACACTACTTACTAAAAGTTGTCAAAAATCTAAGTTTATTTGATTTTTTTCTAAGTTTTAGTGCGCCGAAACTACTAAACACACTACAAAAACTATCTAAGTTTTATTACAATGGAGGTTAGGCTCCAAGCGAGCAGTTAGTGCTCCCCCGCTAATGAAACAGAACCGAATCTCCGCTATTTGGTGCCGATTCTACCGTACCTCTCATTTTATAAACGCTGGGGCCCTGGTTGTACATCGCCTGATAGCCATCGATGAGGTGGGCCAGTGATTCGGCGATTTCAAGAGACGGCGTGGTGATTAGCTAAAAAACTCGATTCTCGGGTGATATATTTTATTTTAGCTACTTTATTAAGTTCCTAAAATCTTCGTTTAATAGGTTTTATACCTTAAAATCCGATATATTACTTTTAACGATCTACGTGTATATTTTAACTTTTCCCTTCCCTCCCTGCCAGACCAACACATATGTATGAGGGAATGAAATGACCCGAGGACGAGAAGGGCCATAGCTTTGTTCCCCACCGCCCATCCTTGTCCATTTAATCCCCCCCCTCTAGCACCCCCACGACCCCACATGCCCAAAACAAGGCAGATGCGGGAAATGAATGGGCCTCGTGGGCCATGAGGATAGACAAAGCGGTGTCAGGAGGCAAAATACGGAAATTCAGGCCTCCAATCCGGAAAGCTAAGCGAAAAACTAAGCTGAGTACAAGCATAAGCTAGGTGAAGTCGCACTCGAGCCAAAGATGCTGACGACGTCAAACCCAAAGCCAAGCTGACCGGAAAAGAAAGCTAGCTTAAGAAAACCAAAGCCAGCAAGTAAGCCTAAGAATACCTAACCAAGGCCTAAGCCTAAGCAAAGCCTAAGCCCAAGCCTAGGCAAAGCCTAATAGCCCAAGCCTAAAGTCCTGAATAAGCCTAAGCGGCCCATAACTCCTCTCAATGACATACCATCGGTTGCGCCGACCCGCTGAGCTTCATCTGCACGATCGCCTTGTCCGCATGAGCCTCCATCTTACGCACCGTCACCTCGAGCACACAACGCAGCTCCCCGAGGCGAGACATCTAAAAAAAGCAATAAAAAGTAAAAGAACAAATTAAATACAAAATAATTCCTTTTCTGAGCTTACATCACATCTCTCATTGATCCGATACGACATCCCAACCTCGGGCCCAACCAGAAATTCGACGGGGGAAGACCAACCGGCCTAAAAAGTACAAAAATTATTAAAATTATCCATAAACGACAATCATAAAAAGAACAGCCGGCCTAAAAATATATAAAATAACTACAATTAATCAGAAAAACCTGTAAAAACTTAAAAAAACCTCACCCCTATGCTCGCCTTGAAAATCTCCAGATCAAACTTGACAAACTCGATCAACAATGACAAAGACCGAAGAACAGAATCTAAAAACCGATTACGATAAGTAATTCTCCCACAAACCTGTCGCCGACAACGTCGAAAACTTCTTCACCAACCCGACAAACGTCTTCTTCAAGTCTTTGGCCTAAATTTTGCACATTTGAAACTTTTTAGCTTTTTTGGCCCGAATTTTAACAGGCCAATCTTTAAAAAAATACCTTTACATTTGCCGCCATTAACACTGTATCCGGGATAAACGTCGATATTGCCGCCTCGGCATCTAGCGAATCTGCGTCAAGCCTCGCTTCGATACATCCACGCCTGAAGAA